>JAADXI010000759.1:0-15361 GCA_023337615.1 Pythium brachiatum | reverse complement strand
CCGCGTCTGACGAAACGGATCCACTGAAGAGCAGTGCGCATTCCTTCCAGTTCCGCATACCATTTAGCAGGCATTCATGAAGTATCCGAAGTCTGAAGCCCATGTTGCAGCAGCACAGGCCTGAAAGAATCTTCGCGCTTGTTCCAAAGCAGTCAGTTGACGATAAGTCTGACTGTAGGCCATTAGTGGTTGAATGAGCAGCGCGTGGCTGTCGATGGTAGTCCTTATGCGCCTCTAAGTTTTACTATGTCGTGTCTATTCGTGGATTGACGAGTTCACGGGATCGTTGGCAGAGATGCAGCGCCCCCATACCCGCCGGATACAGGAATACGGGGCCTAGATCTCTTGCTGCACAGAACACCGTTGCGTCTGAGCCAAATGGTATCCAGCGTGACAAAACTATCCGTGTGCGAAGCATGTAAATTGTCATATCATCTCCAACTCACGGACAAATAGAGAGCCACCATGAAGCTTGTTGTTGCTCGACTGGGCAAAGTCAAAGAATAGGTTCCAGCAGCAGCACCAGCAGATGAGCCAGCGAGCTGTGGCATGGGATTGAGCGTGGGTGCACTTGCCCTCTTTGTGGGAGCACAATTGGCTTTAAATTGCAAGAGTCTTCCGAACTCCGCTCGGATCTGGCCGCTTGGAGCTGGTCCATTAGTGGTCAGACCGCGATTTTGCTCCAGTTGACACATTCCAAACCTAAAGATGCCGAGTGCCAAGCCAGTCACTGCAACCGCGACTGTGTTTTCTACCTTTGAGAGTGGAAGTGCACTGCACGCTACAACGCACAGAGCCCATGAAGACTTGGATGCGACCAACTCAAGCGCAGACTTGCAGGACTCGCCACGCTATAGCCAGAGATACAAGCCAGGGTGTGTGGGCATCTACTTTCTCGGGATCGCGCTGACGCTGTGGGGTCAGTTCTTCGGCTGGAGCATCGGACTGAGCGCCGGTCTCTACAGCTTCCTCATCGTCTATATCATCATGGGACTCGCCTATATCGCATTCTGCCTCTGCATGGCGGAGATCACCAGCGCGCTGCCGTTTGCCGGTGGTGCGTTTGGCTTGGCGCGCTGTACTCTCGGCTTCTTCCCCGCCTTTCTCATCGGCTGCTGTGAGAGTTGCGAGTACATCGTGACGGTCGCGATCGTCGCCGTCGCAACTACGGACCTCGCTACGATCTCGTTTCCGGCAATACAAGACTCGAAGCCGCTGGTGTGGATGCTGTACTTTATTCCAGCAACAGCTCTCCACTGCATCGGCGGAGCTCCGTTTTGGCTCGTCACCATCGGTGGAGGCGCCTGCGTGCTGGTCCTCTTGCTTATCTACTGCTTCGGGGTGCTGGGAGATGTCAATTTCCAGGCCAATGCACTGGCGGATCCGAGCATGCACTTTGTCGGCGGACTTGACCACGTCCGGGTCATTTTCCCTTCGCTTGCGTGGTTTTTTATCGGTATCGAGGCACTCAACTTAGCGAGCAACGACGTGGAGCGACCGAAGACCGAGATCCCACGCGCGCAGGTGGCCTGCGTCTGCACGCTGTTCTTCACGGGGCTCTTCACACTGTTAGTGACAGTATCGCTGCCAAACCAAGGGGGGCTAGCAGGCATCGCAACGATCAGCACGCCACTAAACAGCGGCTTCCAGCGTATCTTCCACATCGCCACCAATACGGCGACGGGTCTGGTGATTCCATCGGACATATGCGGAGCGTACAGTATCAGTTGGGCGTCTGCCAAGCTCATTCACTCGATGGGATCATCAGGGCTTCTCCCATCGTGGCTCGCCAAGACCTCAGCCCGATACGGCACGCCGTACGTCGCCATCACGATCTCGGCCATCGCGAGCTACACGATCTGCCTCATCGTGCACAGCTTCCCCGCGATCACGGGCTACCTCCTTCCAACATGTCTGCTGTTCGCGTTCTGTTCCTACGCTGGTCAGTGCATCGGCTACATATCCCTGAAGGCGCACTTCCCGATCGCCCAACATCGCCATTTCCGGAATCCATTCGGGATCTTTGGTGCGATCTACGCGCTACTGGTATGGAGCACAGGAATCGTAGCGATCTTGGGGTTCCAGGGCCACCACGGCGTGGAAGCTGTGTTCTTTCTGGTGCTGCTAGTGGTGCTCGGTATCTACTACATGCTCTTCGCGCAGGACCGACAGGTCATGTCGGCAGAGGAGAGAGACGTGCTGCTTGTCGCCCACGTCGCCCACTTCAACAAGCTCAAGCCCAAACGCTACAACGTGCGAGGGCCAGGATCGTACATTGCTTCACGGGTGAGCAGCTCACCCGGCCGCGTGCTGAGCGGACTCGAATAACCACCGAATTCAAAAAATATTTATCGCATAGTCCATCAGGACATGATTTCTTGTCGATTCTCATCAAATTCGCTGGGACAACACAGATGCACTCACGGGCAAAGATCCGCGTGATTAGGCGATAAACATGTTTGTGTCACAAACTATTAGATGGTTAGATGTTTATCATCATCCGTATTTAACGTTCCAATCCCGTAAACAACGCATGGCTGCGTTCAATTAAACCATCAGTTTTAGGAGGGAGCGGAGCGCCTCGTATTGGAAGCAAACCCGTCGAGGAAGCACCAGAGGAAGCGATGACGACGACAACGAGTTGTCCGCTGCTGCTGCAGAGTCAGACGCTGGTCGATGCGCTGGGCTACGTGGACACGGAGTACAATGACAGCAAGACGCAGCAGATCGTGCAGCACCTGATCCGCGCCGAGATGACCAAGTTTGCGCCGTCTCCCGCCACGTATCTCGAGTTCCTGCCCGACTACTCGCCGACGTTCGCGGACCACCCGCGGCTGCAGAGCGAGTACCGTCGTGTGAAGGCGAACGTGCCGCTGAACGCCATCGATTTGAACCGCTACCAAGTGCGAGAGCCAACTGGAAAGAACGCAGAGGATGTGGAGGCTTGGGAGGCCTCAGTGCGGAAGCTGCAGGCTAACGTCGAAGTGCAGAGCGACCGCGTGGTGAACTTGGAGCTGCAGCAGGCGTACGCGACCAAGCTGTGGAAGGTCCGTGCGGCGGTGTTAGAAGGCGTGACGGCGCAGTACGAGAAGGTGCTGAGCGGCGTGAAGGAGTCGAGCGAGAGCGTGAACGTCTCGCGCAAGCAGGAGCAGACGCTGAACGCGCCCAAGATGCACACGTACCAGCACAAGTTTGACCAGTTGATCCAGAAGAACGAGGCCATCAAGGTACAGTTGCTGTGTGGAGAGGAGGATGATTAGATGGTGTGGTTCTGATGGATCGGATGTCTCTCTTTTGATGAAATAGCGAGCGTGTGAAGTGGAAGAGCGGAAGGCGGCGAAGAAAGCGAAGGTCGAGCCCACCGCGTAGGCCGCAGTATGTAAACTACAAGAGAAAGAACTCCCAAATCTAACGCCACGTGGAAGGGGAGAATTGTCTGGTTCTAGATGTATTGCTGGTTCAGATTGGTACTTCAATTGGAGGGAGCGGGAGACCAGGCCAAGACGAAGAGATCGATGTACAAAAGACGGTGGCTGCGAGCCAAGCATCGCATTCACATGCAGTCTACAGCAGCTTTGTGGTGTTGGTAGTCGCGGCCGCGGTCGTTGTGTTGGTCTTGGCCGTCGTGTCGGTGGTTGTCGTGGCGTCGCCCACGGCTGTCGAGCCGGAGGTCGAGCCCTCCGAGCCGCTGACCACTCGCGCGAAGCATGGAATGATACCGTTGCCCTTGAGCGCTCGTAGACCGGCGGCGTAGTCTTCGTTGTACGTGTCCCACTTGGAATCAGCGTACAGACCGAACTCCCACGCCTTCTTGGCGTTGTACACGTCGTTGAAGTTGTAGTTGCCGTCCGGATTGAGCGCCCAGGAGAATCCGCCGATCATCTTGTTGGTCTCCGCGTACTCGATCAGGTAGTCAATCACACGCGTACTGGTCTGGCCGGCAAGCAGCTCCTTCGCGCCGTAGATACCACCGAACTCGCCGTAAAACACTGGCGCCGAGCCGGTCGTGAGCAAGCCACCGAAGGCCGCATCCAGCACACTCTTGACGGCGGCGTGGAGCGACGCGTTGCCGGCAGCAGTATTTGGGTACTCCGTCACACTGACACTGCCGTCCGTGGCCGAGGACTGCTTAGCGAAGAAGTACGACGACGGGTAGACACTCGGCGAGTAGAAGTGCGGCGCGTACACGACCTTGTTCTTCACAGACAGCGCGATTGGGTTCTTAGTCGCGTTCTGCAGACTCGCGCCGAACCAGTCGCTGTACGTGGCGTTCTGGCCATTAATGTTCGCGACAATGTTCTCGGCGTACAGGCCTTCGACGACGATGAGCCAGTTGGGACACACATCCAGGATCGCCTTGGAGATCCGCTCGACGGCACGCGGCCAGTTCTTGGCCTTGGGGCAGTAGGCGTCTGTGTCTTTGGCCGGCCAGCAGCCACCGACCGGTTCGTTCTTGATATCTACACCAATGATGTTGTAATGCTGCTCGTTACACAGCAGCGTTGCGAGCTTCTTGTACATGGCGATGATGTCGGTCTCGGAGTACTCAGTGGTGTACCACAGCGTCTCAGACGTGGAGGCGTTGTACGCCGGGTCGATCTTGTGGAGGTCTAGTAGCACGGCGATCTGCTTACGAGCGAGGCCCTGCACGACCTTCTTGATCATGTCCGTGTACAGAGACACACCGAAGAGATCTGTCTGCGAGCGGCTCACGAAGTTGGTCGTGTCGGGCGCCGAGTCTTCGATGATCATCTTGGCGTTGAGCGGCAGCCGCACGGCGTTGATCTCCATCTCGTTGAGCTTGGTGGCGATATCGTCCAGCTTGCCCTGGCCCGTGGCGAGCCCGTGCGGCACGCCCTCGACGTTCTCCATACCGCTCCAGTTGATGCCCGTGAAGTGGACCTCGTGCTTCTCCGTGCCGGCCGTCGCGTACAGCTTGCCTCCGTCCGTGACGTAGTTGGGCACGCGGCACACTAGATTCCATACACACCATCAGCCACAGCCATTCTCCCCATACACAATCCATGGGGAAAAAAAACTCACCTTTGAGCGTGGGGACCTTGGCGATAATCGGCGAGTTGAACTCGGACGACACCTTCTGCTGGTCCTGCGCGTCGTTGTAGTTCTGGAGGCCAAACCACGCGATCGCTGCACCGGCCACACCCACGATCGCCAGCAGAAACAGCGCACCCGGCCACACGCGCTTGCGGCCCGAATAGCTCTTCTTCGCGGCAGCGCTGGGCTCACCGTGGTCGTCCTCTTCCAACAGCCCCACGGAGATGTCGTGGTGTGGCGGCGGCGCGCCCACTGCAGCACCCGTCGCAGTGGTACGCACGCCGAATCCACTCGGCCGCATGTGCATGTCACCTTCCTGCGCGTGCGTGGAGCTGTCCAGGTAGTTGCCGTAGAGCTCCGCCTCCGAGGTGTCGCGCCAAATGTTAGCGGGCGTCTCCACGCCGCTAGCCGCCGAGTCCATGCGCTCCATGGGCGAGTGCGTGTAGTTCATCTCGACTACTAGGAAATACTAGTAGTAGCTACTGGGTGGAGAGGATACTGGTATACTGGGTCTATCCGCACGTGAATACTTGCAGAGCTTCTTGCTTCCTGACTGTTAGACCGCGATGCGCTTTAGACTGGGGAGGTTGGACTCCTCCACAAATGGGAAAAATTGACCAAGGGCTGATCGATGGATTGTGGGTTCTGGCTCAGCTGGCTGACCGCGCTGTCGCAGGAACGCTGCTAACGGTATCATATTCTGTGATATATATTCTATTTGAGGTCACAGTGCTATTGAATGCGGTCTAACGTGCCATCCAGTACGCCTAGTATGCGTTTACACAGGTCGGACGGGTGGGTGTTGCGTGCGTCGGTGGGGAACCTGGGGTTGCCAACAGGTCTACTACCGTAATTTTATGTCTCCCTGCGTCTAGATAGCTGTATTTCACACCGAACCCTATCCCCGCTTCGTCACACGCTGGCTCCTTTTGTGCGCGGACGGTTTTAGCAGAGCTCTCTCTCACTAAGTGCGCTGTCGCCTTTCTCTTCTGCGTTCTCCACTAAGTGCGCACGGCCGCTCTTTTTTGCGAGCAGCTTCGAAGCCTCCGATACAGCACGACAGAACGACCACGCCGTATCGCGATCGCGATCCAGACGCGAGCCGGGCGAGAACTCCAAAGCGGAAGCGCACGCCACAACGCCATCCACCTCAGCGCCGCACGCACACACAGCATCTACAGCATCTCTCCATCATGAGCGAGTCACTGCCGCCGCCGCTGGTCCACACCCACGCGACGCACAGCGAGATGGCAGCCGGCCCGCCGTCGGCGCCCGTGAGTCCGAGCCATCCCATGCAAGTGGTGCGGCGCCGCAGGGCCGATAGCATCGACCAGGACGCCGACGACGCGTACCCCGTGCGCTTCGAGTGGTCGCAGCCCTGCAAGACCATCGGCATCACCGGCTCCTTCAACAAGTGCGTGGTTGTTTCTATGGGGATTGGAAACTGGAGAGATCTAACGCATTATTTTATTGTAGCTGGGGGTCGCAGATCTTGCTCAAGCAGACGCAGCCCAAGGCCAGCAACGCTGTCGGTGTGAAGGTGGAGGACGACAGCGAGGAGGAGACGCCCGATGTGTTTAGTGTGAAGCTGTTTCTGCCCGTGGGCACGCACTTTTTCCGCTACTGCGTCGATGGCAACTGGGTGTACGACCCTGAAGTCGTATTCGCTGGCGATGAGTACGGAAACCTCAACAACTTTATGCGCGTGTTCCCACAAGTCGACGCGGAAACCGGGCGCAAGGTGCTGCAGCATCCGATCCGCACAATGATCCGCGACGGACCGGCGGCATTGCCGCTCATGAACCCTGCAGCGGCCGCCGAGCTCGCGAAGCTGCGGTCTCAGAGCTCTTCAATTGTTCGCGCCACGCAGTCCTCGCCCACGACACCACGCGGCTCGAAGTCGGACCCGCCGCCACTGCTCACGAGCCTCCGTGCACCGTCCGAGACCCAGGACTCGGAGTACGGACTCGACGTGGACGGCCACGCGATCCACCACACTACGCACGTGCATGCCCACGACGTGCACCCACACAGCAGTCGCTCACGAGCCGGGACGCTGACGCGGTCGCGTAGTGACGAGTCGCTCGCCCACGCCGCGGATGAACTGATCACACCCAAGTACGCGAACCACGTGAACGACTCGGCATCCTCGTCGGTGCTGCTGGCAGCTACGACGCAGAACTTTGGAGGCGACTTGGTCACCCACGAACACCAGCAGCGTGCCGAGCAAGGTGGCCACCGCTCGTCGGTGGTGGTGGTGCCCCAGGGAAGCAAGAAAATCACGTCGAAGAAGAGCGGCAAGCTCATGATCTTCCTCGTGGGTCTGCCAGGCCGTGGTAAGACGTTCATTGCGCACACGCTGGCACGCCACTTGACGTGGATGGGCCACCACTCGAAAATCTTCAACACTGGAGAGTACCGTCGCCGCATCGTAGGCGCGACTGTGAGCCACAACTTCTGGGACCCACAAAACGCCGAATCGGCCAACATCCGCACGGAGATTGCGCGCCAGTGTCTCGATGATTCGATCGCGGCGCTGGAAAACGACGAGTGTGACTGCGCGATCTTTGACGCCACCAACGCCACGCGCAACCGCCGCCGGTTCATGTGGGACGAGCTCTCGAAGCGATACAAGTGCGAGGTCATGTTCATCGAGTCGGTGTACAATCAGGCCGACATGATCGCGTCCTCGATCAATGAGATGAAGCTCAACTCGGCTGACTACGCGGGCCGCACGATGGAGGAGACCGAAGAAGACTACCGCCGTCGCATCCACCACTACTTCGCCGTGTACGAGCCGATGGACGCCGACCAGGAAAAGCTCTCGTTCATTAAGATCACGGACGTGGGCCGCCAGCTCTTCGCTAACCAGGTGCACGGGTACTTGCAGTCGCGTATCATGTTTCTCATGGCCAATTTGAACCTCAAGCCTCGCCCCATTTGGCTCAGTCGCCACGGAGAGAGCATGTACAACACACAGAAACGTATCGGCGGCGACTCGCCGCTCAGTCCGCTAGGCGTCCAGTACGCGATGCAGCTCGACCGGTTTGTGGACGCGCACTACCCTGCCGACGACACGGAACTCTCGGTGTGGACGTCGACGATGCTGCGCACGGGCATGACGGTGGAGCGGATCGCTGCGCGTGGCCGCACGGTCGTCAAGTGGAAGCAGCTCGATGAGATTGACGCCGGTGTGTGTGACGGCATGACCTACGAACAAGTGGCTGATGAGATGCCCGATGAGTACCTGGCCCGCAAGAACAACAAGCTCCACTACCGATACCCACGCGGCGAGTCGTACCAGGACGTGATCCACCGCCTCGAGCCAGTGATCATGGAGCTCATGCGCACCGACACGCCCGTGCTCATCGTGGCGCACCAGGCCATTCTGCGTGTGCTGTACGCGTACTTGACTAACAAGGCGCCCGCTGAGTGTCCGACGCTCAACATTCCACTGCACGTTGTCATCCAGGTCACGCCCAAGGCCTACCGCTGCGAGGAGGTGTGGCATCGTCCTATGTAGGCTGTGTACCGCACACATAACGACCGGCGCGCAGCCCATCTTGCGGATAATATGAAATTTCACCTCTTGTCTATTCATTCTTCCTGGCGCAGCTGCAAATAGTAGAGCTGCAAAACGTTCTTCGTGGCGCCAAATGTCTCCTCCTGCATCGTGCACGTGAGCTGCGTGTGCTCGCGAACAAACGCCAGGAACTTGTCGATGCCGTCCTGGTTGCGGCGCTCCACGCCCATAATCACGAGCGCCCGGGGGTTCTTCACACACAACACCTCCATCGTCAGCGCCAGCGCCTTCCACGACTGGCCGTACAGCGGCTCGTAGATGCAGTCACACGACAGGATCACGTCGTACGACTCGTCGCCGTAGGTCGCGAAGAACTCGGCGGTTTCCTCCACGCCCCAGCTCAGTGGACGTGCGTGGATTGCACCGATTTCTGGCTCAGAAAAGCCTTCGCCGATGCGCAGAACCTCAGAGTTGTCAGCCAAGTTACGGTGCATGAGCTCCAGCAGATCGTCCTGCTCCGTGATCACGACGTGGTGCGCGCCGGCGGCGCGTGCTGCCATACCAGGAACACCACTACACGTAGACAACATCAGCTCTCGCCTCCTGTTGAAGCTATTCCGATGAGAACCACGTACATGCCAGCGCCGAGTTCGATGACGCGCAGCTTGTTGTCGGGCTTCTCCAACTCCAAGCGGTACTTGAGCAGGAACCGCCGCGTGAGATGGATCGCAGCGTCCCACAGTAGCGTTCCGGCCCACGCAGCACCGGAAAACAATGGCGCGAGCTCGTCCTCTTTCTGTTGTTTGAAAGAACGGTGTCAGAATTCCAGGCCTCGAAATGCTGACGATAATTGCACACGCTGAAGGCCCACCAGCAGTAGCGAGAGCGCGAGTTCCTTGCCGTAGACCGTCACGCGCACCTCCTCTTCGACGTTGTCGATGTCGTCCTGCGCGAACACGTGCAGCGCCTCGTCGGCCGCATCAAACGCCACCACTGGCTCTGTCGGACTCGCCATTTTCGTCTTTGCCAACGTCCAGCCGATGGGAATCAATGTCACTATTCCAATGCCATATCACGTCACTATATTGAATCAAGGAAAAATGTACTTTCTCGGCCGAACAGCTCCGATCGGATCACTGAGGCGACTGCTTGTCCTGAGCTTTCTGGCGACGGATGAACGGGTTCACGTCCTGGTCTTGGTCCAACGCTGCGAATGTGTGGTTCACGTCGCGGTGGTTGGCTTCGTCTGCACGGATACACAGCACCATGTCTGCGAGACTCGCTTTACTTGGCAGCTTGTAGTAGCTGCGCGCGACCACTGGAGCCACTTGCGTCTGCCAATGCGCCAACGCCGGATTCTGCTGGATGTCTCCGAGCAATCCCGTGTATGTCTTCACTGCCTCCTCTTCCAGGTACCCAACGAAGCGGTGGCACGTGCGTGGCGACACCAAGTACGACAGGAAGAACAGGTTGAAGAACACACCTTGGGCACCGAGCACCATCGCACGCATCACCGGCCCTGGCTGCTTCAAGTTCATGAAGATGATCAGGTGCATGCGCTCGTTCTCGGCTTCTTCCAGCAGCGTATGGATCCAGCCGTAGTCGCGACGCATGCGACGCAGCGAGTGCAAGTGGCGCGTCATGCCCCCGACCATCCCTGGAACGCCCGCCACGGTCTCCAGGAACAAGCACCGGTTGAGCCACGCTTGTTCCGTCATGTCGCCACCAGGGCCGCGGTACCGCGAGACAAAATCGAATCCTCGACGCAGCAGCCACACTGCACCGAGTGCGACGCGATCGGGAACGCCTTTTGGTCCGTGGTGCGTCTGCGGAAGCTCCTGGATGATCTCCATGTCGTACACAGGGTGTGGGACGGGATGGTCCCACGTGCGAGAGCCGTCATCTCTCGCAGTCCGCTCGGCGAAGTGCGGCAGCGTGGACAGTTGGTCTTGATTCTTGGTGTTGTCATTGGACTGCGCAGGTGTGGGCTCGCCCTTAGCGGAGCTGGAAAGCACCCGCGTGACTGAGGCGTGGCGAGTCCATCGCAAGGACTTCCATGCAGCCAACTGCACGCGAAGGTGAGGACGAAGGATGCTGCGACCTCGCTGCATCTGGAGGCGATGATTACGCTGCGTGCTGAACGCTTTGTGAACGTAGTAAGTAGGCAAGTCTGTTTGCGGTGAGGACCTGTCAGGAAGCGATCAACCGTCGGATGACGTCTTATGAGACGCTTGCTCCAATTGGTATGGACTGACTCGTCCCACATCGCACACGTCCCAATCATGCCAGTCAGGCACAACCAAGAACTGCCGATCGTTTCATGCCAAAAAGTCAGGCACACGCGAAAAGGATCGTCTACAATTGGCCAAAACTACGTCACGCGTTACTATCAACCAATCAAACGATCATATACTAGACGCTGTCTCGGCTATGTGCAATCTGCTGCCGAGTCAGTCGCAGCGTTTTGCACATAAACGCACAGGTTCGCGCACTTGTCCGACCTGACGTGTTCAACTTGCAGGTCAGGCACCTCGACCTTGAGGCTCGAGGCACCCCATGGTGATCCGTAATCTGGCTTGGAGGAACTGGTGGTATCAATAGCTTCGAGGAGATAGCCACGGCTCGGGGACGTGGGCGTGGGCGTGATCCTGCAGATTGGATCTACTATTAGTACTCATTCGCTCTTTTCCCAGCTTCCCACCAAGCCCTCAACCACACCAAGCTCATCCATTATACCATGTTCGGCCCCGTGACTTCCGACGCCCGCGTGCTCGCGATCTGCTCGTCGGTGCTCTACGTCAAATTCCTGGCGTCCACGATGATCCAAGGCCGCAAGGGTTTCCATGCCGGCTCTCGCTGCAAGGAAGACACGGGACTTTTCTGCGCGACTGGCATGCCCAAGCAGGAAAACTACGGCAGCGTCAACGCCATTCCGCCGCACCTCAAGGCCGCGTACGAAGACGAGCAGCGATGGAAGCGCATCGTCCAGAACGACATCGAGTCCATCCCCATGGCCTTCGTGGTGTTCCTCGCCTCCATGGCTGCTGGCGGAAACCAGCGAGTGAACTCGTTGCTCATGGTCGCGTACACGGTGGCTCGTGTGGCCCACACGACGACCTACGCCTTGCAGCTCCAGCCGCACCGCATGTTCGCTTGGATGGGCGGCATCTTCTGCATCCTCGGCGCCGCGCTGAACGGTGTGCTTGCTGCGACCGAATACTAGAATGCTACTGCTGCTACCATTGTTGGAAAACTGAACCACCATGGAAGTATACTCCTATTTTGCTTGTTGGTTGGCATTTTGAACTTTAATTAATTCACTGTCCAGGCCCACAATTCACAAATTGTCTAGGGTGCCGCAAGTGCAAACAGCGGCGCCACGAGCATGTTCTCGAACCGCACCATCACGAACAGGATCTCCATGAGCCAGTACCGTAAATTAGCTTCGGACGGGCCCTCGATGCAGCAGTTGTATCGAAAATCCACGCCGTTCTGAGTGCCTCGTGGCTGTGCGCCTGATGCTTGAGCCGGTCGAAAGGCGAGAGCGTTGAGCGAGACCGACCAATTCGACGGGTCTGGCAAAGCCTCTCGCACGTTTGGCATCGGAAGTCCCTTGGAGAAGATGAGCACTTCGTCTTTGGTGCGTATCCGGCCGAGTAGATCCACGGAATGCAGGATGGCACCCGAGGTCGGGAGGAAAATTGTCTTGAAGATCACGACTGCGTCGTCGTTCACACGCTGCAGCACAACGAGCTAACAAATAGAAACAGCAGTGCCAGAATTCAATTAGCCAGCGAAATAGTGACACTGCACACCAGAGGCAGCGTACCTTCATCAAGATCGCTCGGCTGAACAAACGTCGATAGCCTTCGGGAGTTGTGACTTTCCGCCACGCACGCTCCACTACGTCGTCGACCTCAGCGTGCGGAAAGTGCTTGGAGATCTCAAACCGTACGGAAGGCGTTTCAGTCGCCCCCGTCTCGAATACGCGCCGCCCTGTCCAGCCCATGACGTGCACTTTGGTGCTGTCGTCGAGCTGCCGCTGGTTCGTGATCATCGTGCTATGTACAGAGTCCATCGTTTGTTTCAGTAACTCACTGAACTCGTCGTCTCCTAGCGGAACGTAGGCTTCCTGCGCGAGTCGACACTCCTCCTACACTCCATTAGCGAGGTTAGTACAGTGCAACACAGCAAGTAGACCAGCTCCTCATTCACCTCGAGCAGCCATTCGATCTGTTCCGTTGTCGGCGTGGGCACTGGCTCGCCCACTTGGTCCTGGAGCTCGGTGTTCTGGAGCTCCAGAACTTGCTGCTCGGAGCTGAGCTGTAAATACTTGAATCGCTTCTCAAGTCGTGCCACTTCCTGGCGGATGCGCGTCATCTCCTCCTGCAAGCACCATCAATCGCCTCAGTCAAACTTCGTGTAAACCAAGCTGTACCGCAAGGCTATCATATCACCAACCTTTTTCCGTTGCACGAACCGCCTTTGGACTGCGCGGTGCTTGGCCTTGCGTTCTTCTTCCGTGAGTTGGTCTTGCTCATCGAAGGAGGCGTGCGCTTGGCTTGACGCAGCGCTCGCGTAGACTGCAGACGGATGCAGAATGTAGTAAGGGTGGGAGTGCTGGATTGGCTGAGCCGGGATCCAGAACGCGACAGGCACGGCTCCGTGAGCATTACCAACCGGAAACGCCGCTGTATTGGCCGTCGCGGAAGCGTGATCAGGAGGCCGTATTACCGACCCATGCGGCAATGGTGAGGCTGCTGCTGAGTGAGTTATGGGCGGCTGCTCGGCGCCGGTGCTCGTGGAAGAGCTGTCCGCGAGCAAGAGCGACTCGATGATGGCTTGGTCCGTCTCCGTCCACTGCTCGACGCCGTGCGGACGTCGTGGAGACCCCATCGTCACTTCCTCCGCGCCACCACGATGGCTCAGTCACTTCCCGTTCCGTGCCGCCTCCGTCCGTTTGTGGCCTTGCCCCCAAGCAATCGTTTTGAGTTGTAGCTGGTGACCTGGTGATTAGATCCTGTACACTGCACTCCAATCGCGGTTGATCGACAACCGCTTTCCGCAGAGGAGGATGGTGCGACGCCACCGAGCTGAAGGTCTCTCGTTCGGGTCCCAGAGTGGGTGTACAGTAGGCGAACTGCAATCAAGAATCCAGGAAGCCCAAGGGTGGACTGAGCTTTGTGTCCCCAGCGACTGTATGACTGTATGACTGTACTACAGTGGATCCACGGTCTCACTTCAAGCGACGATCGCCAGGTCAGAAGACACGCAGGCGAGACGTGTTGGGGCAGCCAGCTGGTGCTGCGAATCAGCGACCGCACAGAGCCGATACAAATCCCGAGTTGTACAGGCACTTCTGCGAAACCACATGGCTCTGTGGAAAAAGAATCGGATTGCATACGTGTCGAAGCGGTGCTGCAAATGGAGCTGCTCACGCGACGAGGCCAAGGTGCGTCCGAGCAGTACATACAGGTAGTGGATCACAGAGTCCAATCCGACTGGAATCCCCAGTGTGGGTCGCTGGCCGGTGCAAGAGGTACAGCAGTTAAGTATGTGAGACCAATTGGTCCGGCAAGCTGAAGCTTTCTGGACAGGAGAGTGTGTTTGATCTCATAAAAAGAACTCTTCGGGTGTTCACAACACCGGAGGTGTCCTTCACTGGAAACAAGGACCTTCAACCAGTGCGACAGCATGGAAGCTCAGCCGCCAACGCGGTTGCCACACGGCTGTAGAACTGACGGTGTCACCATGCACCAAGTAGGGTACTGCGAACCGAACAATACGCTTAACACACTCTGATGCATCGACCACGAGCCATTGCGTGGGCTGTCTGGTGGCTGGTGTTGTGGCTGGAGCCAACAGCGATCTTCCGACGTCAACTCGGGCTTCGAAGTTCGAATTTCTACGGCAGTCCCTTGAGGAGACGACGCATCCTCCGTGCGATCAGCTGGTGGCATTGAAGCAGTTCCGGAGATGAGTCTGCGCCTGTGACGCCGGCAGTGTGTGTGCAATCCCGAACCGTTGCGGCGGCTAGAAATCCACTGACGGACTGAACTGAGAGCAGGCATATGACAATGCAGCACGGGACGCCGCGACGAGCATGGCACAAGATCACGCGACGCAGCTCGTTGGTGGGCAGTGCTGCTATTGATATTCGCTTCATTTTTGGGAGAGGCGGGTTAGTCCGTCGATCATTGTCGGACCCGAAGGGGGAGGGGCGGGGAGATTTTCCACAGGAATAAATCCGTCGGCCTGCCGAGTATTACATGTACAGTTGGACCATGAGCGTACCATCGTTGCCTCCGAGTGTCCCTCAAATCGCATCGAGACCTTCAACGTCATCAAGTCAGAAGCCTGCTATTTGAAGAGCCACCATGGAAGCCACCAGGTGGATACGAATGATCCGATCCGATCCGATCCGCACCTTCAACTCTGCAAGCGTGACGCACTCCACTCACTCGCAGCACGATGACTGAATCTCCATCTCCAAGAAACAGAAGCAGTGGTGGGCATGAAGCTGTGTCTTCCTATACAGTTCGCGGACTGTGAATAACGAAAGCAAAGCGCGGTGAAGTCCATCGGAGGTATTCCAGCCGAGGTGTTCTCAGTGGCAGCAGTGGAGATACGCGTCCCGCAAGTACAGTATCTCCCATACTGTATTACCGTCCAATGTGCTGGAGGTTATGCAAGCACAAAAAGGTTGACGTGCTGACACATGGCTACATTCTCAGCTTGAAGCTGAATGGAGCTGATCTGAGCATCCCAGCACGGGGGGGGGGG
>JAADXI010000758.1:0-15362 GCA_023337615.1 Pythium brachiatum | reverse complement strand
GAAGGCCACAAACTGTTCTGCCTTGGATTCGTGTTCACAGATTGGCTCCTCACGCTGAGCAACAAGGATCACCACGGTCGCGAAGAAGATGCACACGCAACCAAAGAGCGTCGCGTAAAACGAGTCGATCGGGATGGCTACGCGGATCCGGCGCACTTGGATGTCGCCCGACAGCTTCACGTTGCCGAGTCGATCTTTAAACAACGCGGTCGCCGTCGTATTCATACCCTTAAGCGCTGCTGACGTGTCGTTGAGCTTCGTTACACCAGCGTTCTCCATGAGGAAAAAGAAGAACGATGTATACATGACCTGCATCGGCCGCTCGATGAAGAAGTTGTTCTCGTTGATGTGCTTGAGGTACGAGTCGACGAGCATCGAGCACTGGTCGCCACCTAGAGCGGAGCCATTGTAGACAGCCTTGCCGTGCCACAGTGTCTTCTGGAAGTTGCGTGGCACCAAACGTTCGAGACTCACGAGGCTGTTTAACCAGGTGATGTAGACTCTCGGCGAATTCACCTGCACCAGTGGAATGGGCGAGCGATAGTTTGCCTTTGCAAGTCGCTCACTCGGTAACGCGTCGTCCCCAGCGAACAAAAAGCGGCCGCTTGGTTGGAGCTGGTACCACAAGCCTGTGCAGTTGATATCGTGGCTGCTTCCTTCGCCACACGAAGCGTTGAATGCCGTGGCCACATTCTCCGTCTTCCACGTGACCTTGGCGAACGTCATGCGTACGCGACGGCGCGGCGAATACATGTATGCACCCCTCGAACCGGGTACGCTACTGCCGTATTCCTCGCCTGTGATGTAGGAGCCGTAGCCATACAGGAACGCCGTATTGTCCACTCGCGAGCAGTTGTCCGGGTAAAACGCGCGGAAGTCGGCACTGTAATGGATCTGGTCTTTGCCTAGGGAGCAGTCGGTCATGTACGGCATGACCCCGATCTCCGGTTGGATCGGATACCGATCCGCGTCCGACATGTCGAGATATGCGCAGCCATTGCTACCGCAGAACGAGGTCTGCATCCCCTCGAAGTAGTATCTCCACGTCGGGTAGAGCAGAAAATCGAGTTGCATCGTCTCCATCTGGATTTGCGGCGTGAGGTCGGACTTCTCCAGCGTCACCACCGTCTCTTCTGGCTCTATCCCGGACACCGTCTTGCGAAATGACTGTGCAGCGTCAAGGACGAACTGCTTGGCCGTCAAATTGGCCTGGCGAAAGAAGTCGCCCATGCTGAAGAGTGACGAGACGCCGCCCGCACACTGACGGACGCCGTTTGCATCTATCGTCCACTCGTCGTTTTCGTCGTCATTCTCGTCCAGCGCTCGCGTGGCGTTCACACTGAAATCCGAGTCCGAGGTCTCCTCGTCGTCCAAACTTCCTTCACTTTGGAGAGGTACAATGGGTTTCCTAAGGTCGGAAAGCGTACAGTCGTAGGTACCGGTCATCGAGTTGCCGTACGCACGTTCGATCACCATCTTGGCTTGGACCATCATGTCGTAGGCTGTCTTCATAGAGAAATCCGTCGGTTCTGGCACGGCTTTCTTCGTGTCAACGGCCTGCTTGTACGTGATCTTGTACGAGCTTCGCACTTTTGGCTTGGTCGTCATAGCTTCGCTATTCCACTCGTGTGGAACGAAGCCGTAAACCGAGGAGGAGGACGCAGCATCGCGTGCGCTCAACGTCCACGAGCTTTTCGCGACCTTCGTGGTCCAGTCTCCATCCTTCAGGCCTTTCTTCCCGCATGGGGAATTCGTGTCGAATTTGAATGGCGTCACTTGCTGCCGGATCGCGTTCTTCAAGATATTACCACTCACGCTGCGTTCGTCTTGCTCCATTGTGAACGCGTTGGCTTGTTTCGAGGATTGGTTGGCTAGCGTGGCCTTGGCTTTGGCCTTGATTCGCTCCAATTCCGGTTGTTCTTTCTTCAGATCATCAACGAGCATGATCCCCTTGAACCCGGCATTCGACTGCACGGCCTGAAGACTGCGAAGACTATTGCCCATGGTGAGGCTGAGCACGATGGGGAACAGGAACATCAGCACGGTGTGCAGATAACGCGATGGCTTCGGCCTCAGCTGGCCGCTGCTCGGCGAACGCTCCAGACAGAAGAGCGCATTGTGCACGTAGATGTCAATCACAGGCATGAACTTGTCCACGTACATCGACAGTAGCAGCTCCACGAGTGCCATGACATAGCCTGAGCGAGTGTTGTACTTCTCGACCAGATCTTCGGATTTCTTGGACGTGCCGATCACTTCGAGGACCGTTTCCACGCGGATGCCCTTGTAGAACGTCACTGTGAACACGCCGTACAGGACAGTAGTCACTACCGCATACCGTAGGAGACGCTTCGAGATGAGCTGGATATCGATCTCCACCCCCGCGGATTTGGAGAGGTCGATGGAATCGCCCATGGTGGGTGGTCGTGTCGCGCTCTGCTCAAGTGTGTGCCAGGGTATGCAGTGAATCTCACAAGTGATCTGGCTCCATGGCTGCGTGGCAAAGCCTCTTAGCAACCACACGCCACGCGAGACTCTTCAGCCGATGTGTTAGTGGTTTCGCCGGACGAGATCTTCCCATATGACTGATAAAGTTGGCGCGATCTATTGGCTCACGACCTCTCGTCCGTAAAACGCTTTCTGCTCGCAGCCACACAAAGATATGAAATGTGATGGTTGCTCAGGGGTTTCACTGGACGAGACCAGCCACTTCAACATCCACCGAATGCGAGTAGAGGAAACGGACAAAAATCCCCCAGCGAAACTCACTCAATGTGAGAGTCCCAGCGAGTGCCCCGCTCGGTTTTGCCGTGAAGGACATGCGTTTCTGGCGACTCTCACTGTTATTTAACTGCCGTTGGCACGTGCGTGCCAGGCTCTTCAATGAAGTAGATACCTACTTAGGTTGTTGAAGGATCTCTAACGACGCTTCGAGCGCAACCGTTGCGACCATCGTCGCGATAGTGTGAATTAAACACCAGATTCTTTGCCAAATTCCTTCCTCACTGGAGCTCACGGTGCCATCGCCAGGCTTTGCGCAGGGCTCGATTAGTATCGCAGCACATACGACGTTTATCCTCATGGTGGACAACGACAGTGACACCAAGCCCTCGTGGGTCTCCACTCCAAGCCCCGCAACTCCGGACGACGCTGCTCTTCATGATGTGGTGGTGTGTTGCGATCCGACTCCGAAATCAATCAGCCACACCGGCCAGACGCTGCTGATCTCCCTGGCGAACGTGCGCTTCGCCGGCACAGTGTTTCTTTCACTCGTTGTGTTCGTTGGCGTGCTCCTCAGCTTTCTCCACGGAGTTGTGATCGACGCGAATGTCCGCGATGCGCTCGGCTCGACCGAGCGTGTGGACTATTGGATCGACATCTACCAAGTCGCCAACGGCTTCTTCACGGCGTTGATCGGCATGGTCGTGGAGGCTTACTTCATGATCTTCATCGTCGTGGCCGTGACGTTCCTGCGAAACGTGAGTTGGTATCCTGGTGATGCCCCAGCCGCCCTCACCGACCATCATCCAAATCCCAAGAAGTACATGTTGTGGAGTTCCAACGTAAAGAAGCTTATCCTGTGGGGCTTCACGCCAGTCGTCATGTACAATCTCAACGTTGCGATCACCGCCATGAACGTGAGCCACCAGACTACGGGTTTCCATCGCAACTTTCTCGCGGGAGACCTTATCGCCTCTAGTGGCGCGTTGGATATCAACGAGCTGAACGCCAATACGGCGGCCAATTTGACGTCGTTGGGCAGTGGCGTGAGCGTGCTGGACACGATCTTGCGAGGGGCCGTGCGTCAGCGTGTCGTCCAGTTCGAGATTGATCCGAATTCGAGCTGTGTGCTGGCCAACGCCAAAATCCAGACCGAACTGCCTACTGTGAAGGAGCTGCGCTCGGTCTCCGTGGTGTACGGGTTCCCTACACGCGACTGGAACATGGACGCGCTGCCATTCGGCCTCGTCCCCACACACGTGTTCAATACCCAGCTCACAGACGACGAGGATCCGCCAGAAGATCGTCAGCAACAGTTCGATGACTTTCAGCTGCAGTCCAATGTGTCGTGGCTCACCATGTACGAGTTGTTCCTGCAAGGCAAGCTGCTTTTCGAGCGATCCGTCTCCGATTCCAATGGATTGGCTACATACGACTGTTGGGACTCCGACCGCATTGATGAGCTGGGCTCTGGCCGCTTATGCTATGGCGCCAAAAGTTCACTGCACGATTTGGACAACATGAACGACTGGGGCATGCACACCATGCCCGCCTTCACCGACGCAGTCGCGAAAGGGTTCACCGCCACTTCCTCCCACATCGACTCCGCAAACACAAACTTGACGGTGGAAGTGTATGAGATCACGCCGCAACTCAAGCTGACGGCAATGACACTGGATATCCCGTATACTCACTCGCGGTGTTACGACGAGCGGTGTCGCCTTTGCGATGGCGCAAACCTGCTGCAGGCAGAGATCGACGCCTTAGTAGCAGAGGGCAAAAGCGCGAGCGACATTGAGGCCACACGCGGAAGAGTCTGCGAAGGCGATGGGTACTTGTATAGTGACCCGCGCGCCGCGTGCGGGAAAACCAACTGTATCTTCCTCGACCAAAGCGAGCTCGCGCCGTTCAAGAAGCAGCTCCAACTCATGCCCTACACAGTCAACTGCTCGACTGAGGTCCTCGATTATGATGACGCCTTCCTCAACTTCTTCCCGAGAGGCTGTGTGCAAGTGGACAATGCGGTGTTCTTGTACGGCTTGGGATCCTACATCACTGCGGAGAGGTTTGATAGTGGATACGAGTCCGGTAAGCCGTACTTCTCTCAGCCGAGGCGCCACGTCGTGTTCACATTCGCAAAGCTCGAGTGGCAGTTTAAGGATCTGAGTGCCAAGTTCCAGGCTGAGTGTGGCATCAACGCAACTAACGACTCGCCTTCTCCGTGCGCGGGACTGGTGTTTGACTTGGAGAACGTGACTGTACCAGCCGTCAAAGCTGAGCCAAAAGGTGATACTTACAAGCGCGTACTCGTACTTGGCCAGGACCAACTGCCCGCAGATCGCATGCAAGCGACTTACCTCAGTCCTGTCCCGCTTCTCTCGTTGACCACGCGGTCGTTCTACTACCCATCTATCGCCAAGTTCTTCGAGTGGGAGTACGTGGACCTGACACACTTGGAGAACACAAACTGGCCTGAGACCATCAAGAAGCAGGGCGGACTCAACGGCACGATGTGTTCAGGGCCCGTGGATTCGTACGTCTCCATGTTCGAGGCGAACCATCTCTACATGGCCGACACTCGACAGCCTCTGTACACCGCCGCACTGTTCTACCTCTTTCAAGATGCGGCGGTGAAGACTGTCAAGCTGACCAAGCGAGCGACCGAGCCAACGATGTACTTCCATGATGTGGGTGGCTCAGGCAGGACAACGCTCAAGGGCGACCTGGCGAAGAACGATATCCGCTTCAAGATCCCGCCTCAATCTCTCGTATTGACCTTCATAGGCTTGGGATTCTTTCTTCTACTGGTGGTGCTGGCTATCGCGTGTCCGACGCAGCGGCTCAAGATGGGCGAGGGCGCGGCCGAGAACATCGCCCAAAAGTACGCGCGTTTCCGCCAGGAAGACGAGTATCCCGAGGACGTGTTGGACTGTGCACTCAAGCTACCGGCGGGCAAACGCGTCGCGTTGGACGGGTACGTCGTCGACAGTCTCACGCTCCACCACAAAAACAACCCGGGCAAGAAAATCTACATTTAAATGGAATATTTTCACAAGTGGATCGACCTTATAGATACACGACTTGATCGCTTTCAGCTTTGTGGACGAGTGCGATGCCTTCGATCTTGACCTCATCGAAGAGCACAGTCTTTTCAGACGCGGAGTCGAGCAACATCTTCTCGTAGACGGCGTCGGGATACTTGGTATCGTTGCGAAGGACCACAAACCGCTGGGCTTTTGTAATGCCCATGTCAAAATACTCGGACAGTCTCGTCGGGACAATCGCGATCACCAATACCATGACGGCGATGATAATGCAGACACCAAACGTCGAGCGGAAGGCATTCTTCGGGATCATGACGCGGATTGTGCGCACTTGAACGTCGCCATGGAGCTTTGCGTTTCCTAATGGGCCCCTCGGGATATCGTCGGTGATTTCATTGATGCTGTCGCCGTCAGATGATTGATCGTTGAGACCCTCTTGGAGCTGCGTGGCCACCCCATTTTCCATCAAGAAGTAGAAGAACGACGTGTACATGGCCTGGAGCGGGTACTCGAGATAGAAGTTGTTGGCTTCGACATGATTCATGTACGAATCCATCAGTTTTGAACAATTCGATCCTTGTAGCGTTGTTGCTTGCTTGCCGTTCTCGGGTATCCAGTTGGACTTTGGGAAATTCGAGGGCGACAAGCGGTCGATTGTGAACGGCATACCCTCGAGGGTGATCGAAACCGCTGGCAAATTGAGCTGCACGAGTGCAATTGGCGAGTGGAGATCAGCAAGCGCGAGTTTTTGGGTCGGTAGAGCATCTTCTCCGGCAAACAGGAACCGACCACTTGGCTGGAGCTCGTACCAGAGCCCACTGCAGTTCCGGTCGCTCAGTCCACACTTGGTGTCGAACTTGGTCGCGAGATTCTCAGTGACCCATGTCACCTTCGCAAACGTGAGGCGAACGTGTCGCCGTGGAGCGAGAATGTACGGAGCATCTCGACTTTTCTCAGCGTCGGAGTCAACCGCCGCATCGGGAAACACTGCGCCCACGTCTGGTAAAGGTGCGTCGCTGCTGCCGTACTCGTCTCCACTGATGTACGATCCGAAGCCATACAGGAACGCTGTGCTTGCCACGCGTTTGCAGTCGTTTGGGTAGAATCCCCGAAAGGAAGCGTTGTAGTGAAGATGGTGAGCGTCGAGGGAGCAGTTGGTGACGTATGGGGCGACACCAATCTCACGCTGGAGCAGGAATGTATCGGATTCGTCCATGAACACACAGCCGTTGCTTCCACAGAAAGTGGCTTCCATCCCGGCGTACGAGTAGATCGATTTACACGATTGGATATCATCACAACCAATTTCAGCGCCGTATTCCACGAACTTCTTCATCGGCACGTCGATTTGCATGGCTTCGACACGGATCTGCGACGTGAGGTTGTACGTCTCCAGTATCACCGTTGTTTCTTCTGGCGACGTGAAGTTAAGAGTCGTAGCGATGACTTTTGCCGCATCGTCAACCAGGTTCTCGACCGTAGCACCAGCTTTGTTGTAGAACGAGTCCATCGTGAAGAGCGACGTGGGGGCGCCCTCACACTGCCACTCACATTTTTCGTTGTAATTCCACTCGCCATCAGACGCTTCTGCTCGCTCCGATTTGGTATCCAGGTCTTTGCGGCCATCGGACATACAACACGAATACGTATTCACCAGCGCCTCGCCGTGGGCTCGCTCGATCTGGATTTTGGCCTGCACCAGCATCTCGTAAGCAGTTTGAATGGAGAAGTTGGCAGGCGGTTGGATTGGAGTCTTCGTCTCCCTGGCCTTGGTCACGGTCGCGTACGACACAGTGAAGTTACTTGTCGGCACAAGCTCAAACGAGATGGCTTCACTGTTCCATTCGCGTGGGATGAAGCCGTAGCCAACGGAGGCTGTATCAACGTCGTGCGTGGCAAGCACTTCACTGTCTGCTGCCTTCTTCAAGTCAGTCATCCGACAAGCTGACTGTGTGTCGAACGTGAAGGGTTCGGACTGCTGGCGGATAGCGTTTCTCAGAATGGTGTCGTATGCACTGATTCCGGTCTCATTCGATTGTGTCGCGTTGGCCTTGATCAGCTCCAGCTGCGACTGTTCTTTCTTCATGTCGTCGATATTCATGGCTCGCTTGATATCGGTGCTCGTGTGAGAGGCCTGGAGACCGCGCAGACTGTTGTCCATGGTGAGCGTCAGCACGATCGGAAAGACGAACAAGAGCGCCGTGTGCAGTTGACGGGAACGCTTGGGGGTGAGCTGGCCGTTGGTTTTGCGTCGTAGGAAGAAGAGCGAGTTGTGCACGTACACATCCAGCACGGGCATGAATTGGTCCATGTGCATCGAGAGGAATGTCTCAATCAGCGCCATAACGTAGCCCGAGATGGTGTTGTAAGTCTCCACTAGCTCGTCGGACTTTGTCGTCGTCGAACCCGAGGCCTCGTACACCGTATCGACTGTGAGGCCATGGTGGAACCCGACCGTGAACACGCTGGTGAAAGTAATCGTGGCAAACACACAGGCCAAGAGGTGCTTGGAGATGAGTTCCAATTCGAGCCGAGGCATTGGCGAGGCAAGGAAGTCCACGTTACCACTGGACCTGCTCTTTGTGACAGCACCTGGCATTTCAGTGGCTCCTTCATCTTCGTGCACTTCGAGTGTCGACTCCGACGGTTCCTCCAGCGGCTCCGAGTGGTCGACGTCCAGGTCTTGAGACGGAGAATCGGTGTCATCCACCAAGTCGGATGGGACGACGCCTTGGTTGAGGGGCTCGCGCATGGGTGGATGCTGCTTTGGTTGAAAGTTGTGGACTGCGTGGATGAATTGGCAGGGAATAATCGCAAGGCTTCAGCGCATCGCCTGGCTCGGTCCAAGTCCTTGCAAGTTGCAAGTTCAGTGGTTAATGCCACTGTGCGAGGGACACACATACGTGGACCTCTCAGTCGTGAGTCACGTAACTCGTGAGTCGAGACCAATGAATAGCGCTGGATGAGTTCGCTGGACGGACGCTGCATGTTTTCTTTCTAAGTACGGTACAGTTTCTGGAGGGCTCCACGATTTTACCTCCTGTAACGAATATAACATATCAGCTCGTTTGGGGATCTAGGGCGTCGACTATGTTAGATACCTCCACAAGATGATGTCTGCGTCGGATGAAGAATCGTCGTCGCACTCTCCCCAACGGCCTGATGGAAAGACCGCAGAATTTATGTTTCGGATGCGGCATATGGACTTGTTAGGTCCGCACAGAGATTGCGACGATGGGTTGGGACAACCCATTGCCTTGGTCACCCCGGAAGATCGTTTTATTTCCCGCGCGCAAAGAAATTCCAACGCACTTTGCTGAAGTTTTCAGAAAACATTGCATGGTTTCATCCACGATTTGTTAACCCAAGGCGTCGGCCGATGGGTTCAGGGGAAACCCACTTCGCCTCTGTGGTGATGAGAGACTTTCTGAGTTCTCGCAACCCATCGGTACTGTGGTGCAACCCTTACAGTAGGGTAAGAAACGCAAGTGGCTCGATGGATCTGACTGGGCACAAGATCTAGACTCTTCACGCCCTAATACCGTCGATGGATTTTGATGAGCAGCTGCTATGCGACTGAATAAATTGATTCTGTTTTCCGTCTTGAGCTAGCGATCCTGTCCTCATTCATCAAGTCGATCGAAGCTATAAGGATTCTCGCCGGCATGGATCTCAATCTGAGCTCGAAGGCCACACTGGAGAACACTACGGGCCCGCAGGTCCAAAGGGGTGACAGTAGTATCTCGAAGACGGAAACGGAAAATGAAAAAGACGCGGCCACCACAGCAGCAACCGCGGAAGACGGGGTGTATCCAGACATCCAGCTTTCCAAGACACGCTTCGCTCGTGTCGTGCTGCTGACGCTCGCCGTCTTTGTGATCCTACTGCGGATTTTCGTCCACGGTGTCGTCATCGACACCAAAGTACGCGACGAATTCGGCTCGTCGTCGCATGCAAATCACTGGGTGGAAGTCTACCAGGTCATTAGCGGCCACGTATCGGCGGCTATCGGCAAGATTGTCGAGAGATCGTTCGAGGTGTTTGTGGTCGTGGCGGTGATGTTCTTGAGGAACGTGCGGTGGTTCCCAGGCGATGACCCGAGCGTCAGCGCTGGCCGCGGGAAGCGGTTTCTACTGTGGGCATTTCCCCGCTTGGTCAAGTTCTACATGGCCATTGCGTTCACGTCGATGTATGTGGGATACACGACGTCCGGAATTGAGCGTACCTTTCTTCAGCGAGATCTCGTGCTCTCCAGTACGGCGTTGAGAACCGGGATACTCAACGCTACGTCCCCCAAGAGTGGCGTCAGTGTGCTTGATACGATATTACGTGGCGCCGTGACGCAGCAAGTCGCGCCGTTCAAGATGAACTTCTCTTCGAGTTGTGCAGCCCACGGACGCGTCAAGTCTGTGCTCGGTCTGCCGTCTATCAAAGAAGTGCGATCCACAACTGTCGTGTACGGCTTCCCATCGAATGACTGGAATGCAGACGCGCTGCCGTTTGGACTCCAGCCAACACACACAGCGACGTTTAACTCCGGAGATGTGAACAAATCAGCAGCCAATATGACGAAGCTGTTTCACGGCTTCCAGGAGAAGGCGGCTGTTTCATGGGCTACAATGTACGAGTTACTGGTACAGGGCAAACTGATGTATGAACGGTCTGTATCCGACTCGGTTCCTTGGCAGAAGTCCAGTTGCCCTGAAGGACATGGGAGAAGCAAGCCTCAAGAAGACAAGCTGAAGGCACACACGAAGCCAGCCGAACGCGCAACTACGCTGAGAAAAGAGCGCCCCAGTCAAACCCGCCAGCAACGCTCGCTGAAGACCACAACTGATGGCGAGGCCGAAGATTTTGACGAAGCTCGTGACGATGAAGACGAATCTCCTGACGAAGAAGAAATATCTCTAGACGATATTGACAGTGAAGAACCTCTTGACGATGAAGACGAACTTGTTGACGGTGAAGACGAAGAACCAATGTGCTACGGTGCACGGAGTTCACTCTCGGACGTAGCCAACATGGCCGACCCTCGAATGCACACGATGGACACGTTTCTCTCCATCGCGGTGAACGGCTTTATGAAAACGACCGACGCTCCAAATTTCGATCGTGGGTCCGTGAACCTCACGATTGACACGTACAACATCATCAGCACCACGCTGAAGCTCACGGCGCTGACGCTCAACTTACCGTACGCTGAACAATTTCGCTACACATCCGAGTATACACACATATTCAAGAAGTACTGTGACGGGTCGAAGGGGAAGAAAGCATTCCATGCACAATACGGCGGCAATGCGATCCCCACGGCTCAGTTAGAGAAACGTCGCGCCGCGTACTGCGACCCAGTCAACACCGCATACTTCGATCCACGCGCAGTTTGCGGCCACGCCAACTGCATGTTCCTCGACCAGTCAGCCAAGATTTCGTACAAGAAGCAGCTCCAGCTCATGCCGTACCTGACTAACTGCTCCGCGGATGAGCTGGAGTACGACGCCGACTACCTCAATTGGTTCCCGAAGTGGTACAACAAATCTGAGAATGCCGTCTTTCTATTTGGGTTGGGGTCCTACATGGCAGCCGAGGCGTTCGACAGTGGCTACCAGACCAAAGTGCCGTTCATCGCCAAGCCTAGGCGCCACATTATGGTCACGTTTGCGAAACTCGAGTGGGAATATCAGGAGCTCAACTCTGCGTTTGGTGTCGAATGCGCAGTGAACGCAACAACCCTGAGCTCGCGCTGCCAAGGCCTGTTGTACGAGCTGGAAAACGTGCCAGCGACTGCTAGTAACGCGAACCGAGAGAGTACAGAGTTGAAGAAGGTGCTCGTTCTTGGCAAAAATCACTTGCCCGCGACGCGCATGGACTCAGACTACCGCAATCCCGTGCAACTCGTTTCTATGAACATGCGACCGTTGTCCTACGCCAGCGATAATGCTCGATACGAGTGGGAGTACCTCAATCGCAAGCACATCAACACGACCAACTGGCCCGAAACCACGAGAGCGCAAGGTGGGCTGAACGGGACAATGTGTTCGCCATTGGTCGACTCGTACATCGCCCAGATCGAAGCAAACCACTGGTACATGGACGACCCGCGCCAACCACTGTACACGGCGGCGCTGTATTACCTGTTCCAGAACGCGGCCGTGAAGACCGTCAAGTTGGGCGGTCCGACGAGCATGAACCCTGTGATGGGGACGACGTCGCTCAAGGGCGACTTGGAACGCCACGATATCCGCTTCAGCATCCCGCTTCTCTCGCTCGTCTCCACATTCATCGGCCTGGCACTGTTCCTGTTCGTGGCCGTGATGGTGATTGTGTACCCCACCGAGCGACTCAAAATGACTGAAAACGCGGAGGAAAACAGTGCTGAACGGTATGACCGCTTCCTACAGGACGAGTATCCTGCCGCATTATTCACACGGAGTCTCAAGCTCGTGAGTGGCGAAAGCGTCGCAGCGGACGACTATGAGGTTCAAAGCGCCACGCTCCAGTTCGTGGACGACAAAGACAAGAAGATCTTCCTCTAAGGCCACGAATACTTCGAAGTGTATGCTGGTCAAACTCGAAACTACACAGCTCTTTTCATTGTGATGCCTAACCTACTATTGGAAAATGCTCAATGCCACGCAATCAAGCGTGCACCCCGGCCACGCACCGAACTCGATCGTCGCGAGAGACGAGTAAAAATACGGCGTCTCGCCTTGGTTGTGGATCCATACGCGGTCGTCTTGCGTGTCGATCACCACAGCTTCACCCGTACCAGCAGCGATGCAACGCGCGACTTTCGCCTGCAGATCTTCCATCAACACGGCGTTCGTCACGAGTTCAAGACCGTAGGCACACACGGATGCCCCTGGCCTCAGCCGTGAGGCTCGCCCACGTGGATGCATCGACGTAGGAGGCGCCCGGGATCCAGAACTGGATGCCATTGCCGTCCGCGAACGCGTAGTAGGCTCTCCTGCCCCTTACAATACCGCCAATATGTGGGCGTTCCGCTTTCCAGACGCGAGACTGGTACACACGCGACTAGAACTCAGTGTGCGACGTGGCTGGAAGCGCCCGGTCACGCGCGATCAAGACTGGAGCAGCGTACTCCAGGAGGAATCGCTCTTCGTCTCCTTCGTCCATCGCGTTGAGATCCGGCGGCGGTAGCACAACATATCGGCCAGCACGCGCAGGGATACGACGTCCATCCGGCAGCACAATGTCGCTCCGTGCCCCTGTGAGGCGATGCTGAGTGTTATGTGGCTCCTCCCGTGCAGCGCTGTGTATTGACTGTTAGTTAGCGTCGCTAAACAGGAAACCCGACGTGCGGATATTCATGACCGAGCCGTCAAAGACCTCGGTGCATTCGTCCTGGAGCCCGGTGCCTGCGATAACGAGCAGCGGCATCAAGTGCTCCTCCCGCGGATGGCACTCGCGTGCGTACGGCGCCGCTGCCCACTGCTTGAGCTTCTCTCGTCGCTGCTTGGGGTTCGTTGTGTTCACGAGCGCGTCCGTGAGGTACTCGTGGAACGGCACACTCACGCGGTTAGCATCAGTCGTGTCACCAAAGAAGTACTTGAAGCTGTGGAACGAAAGCCCCGAGCCGATGATCAGAATGTTCTCGTCACGCAGCGAGCTCAACGCTTCGCCCAGTCGGATGTGCGCCTCCGGGTTGAGCGAATCCAGCACCGACATCTGCACTACAGGGATATCCGCACTGGGGAACATGAGCTTGAGTGGGATGAACACACCGTGGTCGTTGCCTCGTGTGGCGTCGAGCTTCGCCTGCAGCTTGGATTCTCCCAGCAGATCCTTGATGCGCTGGGCCAAGTCGGGGTGTCCTGATGCTGGGTACTGGATCTTGTAGGCCGCTGGAGGGAACCCGTAGTAGTCGAAGAGCAGCTCGGGCTTGGCAGCGCTGGAGATCGTGGGCACCTTGGCTTCCCAGTGGGCAGTGACGAGTACTATTGCGTCGGGTTTCGTCCTGATGAAGTTCTTACGGAAACCCTTGAGCCACTGCACCATCTCCATGTGGCCAGGGTCGCCCAGAATGGGCATGGGGCCACCGCCGTGCGGCACAAACACGGCTGGTTGGCGGGTCTTGGAGACCGGTGGAGAGGCTGCGGACGCCATGGCGGGTGAGGAGAAGAGTAGGAGGAGGTGATATGTAGCTGGTAGAAGTGGTAATGCGTCTGGAGACACGTGGAGAGCTCAGCGTTGCTGCATGTCGGGCGGTGAGACGCTGCAAGCAGACTCAACATCGGAGACCGCGGCGATTGGCCTATGATGGATGATGCAACGAACGACCATCTAATTGGCTGATATTCATAACAATGCTCATTGATTGGCTCATAGTTCCAACATGAAATGCATTTGATTGGCTGAATATGACCGATTTAAAATGTAGCCATGTTCGTTTTCGAACAACCTTCCTGCAACATGGGAGCGTCTGTCAGCCGCAGTTCACCAATACGTGCCACGGGACGTCGCGCGAGTCCACGATCTGCAGCAGCTCGAACGTCGCGTCGCTGTCTCTATGGCCATCCAGCCGACTGATCTGCCAGCGGATCGACACCTTCCGTGTCTTCTTGGTGACGTCCGTGCGTTCTACGGCCGTCGGTAGCAAGATCGAGTAGGGCGGCTGTGTGGAGCTGCTGACGCGATACAGATACAGCAGTCGGCCAGTCACATACAAGCGGAAGAGCGCGATGGGATCCGTCATGTTGGCGATGTTCATGAGCCGCACGATGGACCACAGTGCCTTCGTACGGCGGTGAACGTCGTAGATCGGCTCGTGGTGCGGACAGCCCTGGACTGCTGGCCAGTGGGTCATCGACGATCTCACATTACACAGTCGACAGTCGGGGATTCGAGGGCGTGGAACAGAAGGGGTCGGCTCGTTAGATGCTCCTGACTGTGAGGACGCTGGCTTTTTGTAGCTTGGAGACGAAGGCCCAAGCCCGGGAACAACGCTAATGCGAGGGGTCGTGCGGTCGGAGCGGAACTGGATGGGCCAGAAAATGTCGAGGGATGACCAGGACCAGAGTGTGCCCGCGCTGTACGGCACGTAGAACGATCGACACACGAATAGACTAGTCTCCTGGCCCGTTGTGTGGCGAATGAGAGCTTGGAGCAGGCTTCCAACGCTGAGAACGACGACAAACGCCGCGAAACTGCACTTGATATCGAACTGGAGACCGTAGTCGTTGACGTTTCTCTGTGTGTGGAGTGTCGAAGCGGCCGTGTGGCGAGAGAGCACGTCGATGCCGATGATTTTCGTGTTGCGGAAGCTGAGCGCACGCATCATACCGAGCGTTGTGAGCCAGGAGATCACGCCGATCCATCCGCCGCGTAAGGCGAGAATGCCATGGCGTCGCAGATACGAAGAGATGGAGTGGCCGTCTGTGGGGCGGCTCAGGATCATGAACGCAGCCTTCCAGACGAGCACGATGAGCCAGATACTGCGCATCTGGATGGAGGCGGCGAGGACGTAGTCGACGACATTGAACGTGAAGAAGCCGTTGAGAGACGACCACTCAAACTCTCCGAGTGACTGCACGAGTCCCGAGTCGTAGAAGTGGGCCGTCGCGTACCCGACAAGTG
>JAADXI010000757.1:0-15380 GCA_023337615.1 Pythium brachiatum | reverse complement strand
GTGGCCTCCTGCTCGCGCATGAAGGCGGTCTGGCGAGCACGCTCACGGGCCTTGGCACCGTAGTGGACCATACACATGAGCAGCGCGACGCCACCAAACACAATGCCGACGATCGCCGGGCCCGAGAGCCGGATCGTGGTCTTGTTCTTGGCCATGTACACCTTATACTTGAGGTCCCAGTCCGAGTTCAGCGCCGTGCGCTTAGAACAGCACTTGAGCTGCTCGCCCCACATGCCGTTCGTGATCACGCACTTGCCCGCGAGGCCCTCGCACTTGGCGGCGAGCACGTCCCACGTGTACACCTTCGACTTATCAAACTGTTCAAGCCACGAGTTAGCCAATGGTCCATAATTCCGACTCCAGACCATCACATACCTTGAGCTTAGAGGTCAGGCAGCCTGCGAGCACCATCGCGGCGCCAGTCGCATCGCCGTAGCAGCCGCCGTTGATCATCTTCGAGCCCGACACCGACTTGGTGTTACTCGTGTACTTGACGGGGTTCTGGCCCACGGCCCAGAAGTTCTCGCAGTCGATCGACGCGAGCAGGATCGCTCGCACGGCCTTGTCGGGAACCCTGGTGGCGTCGTTGACGCGCCACTTGAGCGTTGGGCCATACAGAAACCCACAGGCTTCCGCGGTCGCGGGGGTCGCCTCCTGGTTACAGTCGGGCTGCGTCGTGGCCTTGGAGGCCGACGCGTAGCAGCATCCGTTCATCACGTTCTGCGAGTAGATGGCTGGCAGACTCGCCATAAGCGTGGCGTTACTCAGGTTCAGCGACGTGCCCGTGGGGCCCGTGGAGCGCTTCACGCACGTGTATGGACACGTGACACAGCCGCCATTCTCGGGTTCATAGTTGGACCAGTCCGTGAGCGAGACTTCGATGGAGTAGTCAGACGACTGGTTGAAGGTGTTGGCCTCTCCCTTGACGAGCGACAGCAGCAGCGTCGCCGCCAGCGCCGCGTACAGGAAGAATGACGTGCGAGCCATGGTGGGCGTTGCAATAATCCGCAATGCCCCTGGAAACCCAAACTGAGCAGCTTCACATGCAAGGAGACCCAGGGAAAATGCACTGCGACGGTGGCAAGTTACGACAATGGTAAATTACGGAACGGTATTGTATCCAGGCCCACGGGAAGATTGAAACCAATTTTTACGATCCCCTAACCACTGGCGAGCCCAGTCTTTTTTGTTTGGCTGGGTGGTTTCGGCTGATGGCGGAAAGGAAGAGAGCGAACCCTATTCGACGAAACCCACAAGGACTGAAGAAAATGAAATGAAAGCAAAAAAAACACAGGAAACAAAACGGATCCGAGTCAAAGACTGACCTGGTTGATGTGGGCGTGTCGCGGCACATGTGTGCGCGTGGGAATCGCTTGTGCAGATGGAATGATCGGTGCGGACGTGTGGTCTCACCACATGAAGGAAAGCCAGTCAAGCCACCGTCTGATCAGTGCCAACATTTACGACTGTCGCGGGCGACGCGCACGTACCGGGCGTTTGAGAGGCTCACTACGGACCGTAGTCTTCGGTACGGTGCTGAAGCTGCTGTTGTCCTGTTGGCAGCCAAACAACCAGCAGCTGTGTCTCGCCGATGGAAATTTTCAGCCCACCCAGTGAAGCTGACTCGAACAATGGAATACGGTATCGCATTTTTGTGGGGCTGAGGTGGGACTGATAAAAGTTCTCAGTCCACCCAGACAGCACACCTGCCTTCCTGAAGAAGCTGCGAATGTCCATGATGCTCCATCGCGCTGTTGTTGGATATGAATCATCGCGATCTATGGAGAAAGATATGGATCAAGCCAGCCAGCCAATGCACTCCATTGCGCAGGGATCCCCACGATTTGTGGGTGGTCGTCCTCACGGAGTTGGGTACACTTCTGGCTCGCAACCGTTTCCTGGGTCCAGATCTGGACTCTGGAGATTGGAACGGTTCCAACGCCAGGCAGCTTCCAATAGGTGGAATGGAACCTGTCCTGCGTTGGTGTTGGCGCCACACGACAGTCGAGCGAAGTGGCGTCACTGCGCGGTTGTCGGCCAACAATTTGTCGCTGTTGTGCCATCGTCTCTATTTTCGCCACCATCTGCAGCTTCGAAACTGCTCCGTCTGTGTGCCCTGCTTTTTTTCGCCTTGGGCATTCGAGAAAATACTTTCGCCCTAGCCCTGATCCACCCGTTATGGATCAGCCGTTGCAGCGAAGATATTCTCTCCCGTAAGTTTCCCCGCTTTTCTTAAGGCAGCTCCCCCCTCTGTGTGGAAGTTTCTTTTCCTTTCCTCCGCCCAGTTCTCTGCATCGCACGCGCGAGGACCGAAGCGAAAACCTTTCACTCATTCGCCCACTCCCTCTCTCGAGCCGCAAGCAGAAAGAGACCTCCAAGGGACGCACATCGACACACGGGCTCAGCGTGACTATGGGCCTCACGGCGGTCAACATCATCGCCGCCGTGGCCGAGATCATAGGCGGCCTCTCGCTGTCCTTCGGCGGGTGGTCGTCGCTCTCCATCGGCGCGCGCTCGCTCTTCGCGACCACACAATTCCTCTCCTCCTTCGGCATGTAAGTTTTCTCCCTCCTCCTTCGATCATTTTGTTGGTGTTTTGTTCATTTTCTCACATGTTTTGTTGGTGTTTTCTTTCGTTCCACACAGTGGCTTTGGCTTGGCATTCACCGCCATCCTCAACCTCGCGCCATCCACCAACGAATGGATCGCCCTCGCTGCCGGCGGCGGCGCTGGCGTCGTGCTCGGCGCGATCGTCGGCTTCATCACGGCCGTGGGTCCGCTTGTGCTTCTGCTCGTCACGGGCGCGATCATCGGCCCGTACTTGCTGCTGCTGGACGCGCACGACGGCGTCGAAGTGTTCCCGGCCTCCAACAAACTGGCGCGCCAGGAGTTTGTGATCGCGTTTATCATCATCTTCTTCCTCGTCTGGTCCTCGCGCAGCAAGACCAACGAACTGGAGAACCACCGCTTCAAGTACATCATCTTCACGGCGCTCACGGGCGGCTGGCTGCTCGCGGACGGCGTCTCGCGCTTCATTGACGGCGACAACACGCTCGCAAGCGTGCTGTTCCGCAGCTTCCAGGACGGCGGCAAGGCCGCCATGGAAGAGCTCGACGCCTCGGCGCAGCTGCTCATGTTTCTGGTCTGGGGTGGCGTGCTCATCGTGGGCGCACTCAACCAAGTAGCCATGCGCTGGGGTCTGATCTGCTACAACCGCGTGGGTGCCCACGCGGCGCTTGGCCCGATCGAAGAGAACCTGCCAGAGCTGCCCACGGGCGCCACGCTCAACGCGCAGATGCCCACGGACCGTGTGCGTCTGGTGTGTGAGAACTGCTTTGCAACCGTGCCTTCGGGTACGGCGTTCTGTACCGAGTGTGGCGAAGCCATGCCCGGCGATGACGTCGACCCAAATGTGTCGATCTCGCAGGCGCAGATGCCCAGCGTGGCCATGAACTCGACCACCAAGACCCCGGACAAGTGGCAGCCCATCCCGAACCGTGCGTACGTGAGCACCACGTCGTTTGTGGACCCGAAGCTACCGCCGCAGATGAGCATGAGCATGAAGGACGGAGGCCGTTCGATCCGGTTCATGGACGGCGGTGTCCAGGACCCAGACGGCAAGATGCGGGGCTACAACGACTCGATGGCCGGCCGCCCCAACAACTACTACGAGCCGTCGTTCCGATCGTTTGCCATGTCCACCTACTCGATCGCGAACCGCGCGGCCGAGCCCGTGGAGACGCCCAACATCCGCAAGTACAAGATCTCGGGTACTGGCTTTTTCCACTTGGTGTACTTTGCCACGGGTATCACGGGTATCCTGTGGCTGTACTTTCTCATTGGGTTTTACCCGCGTGAGTACGCGTGTACCCCAGAGGCGCCGACGCTGTCGTGTCCGTCGCTGGAGGCGTCAGTGGTCAAGTTGCTCAAGTGCCGTGCGTCGACGGTGAACTTCGACGCTGCGTCCAGCGAAGGCTACTGTATCCGAGACACGCCGCCGGCGCTGTGGGTCATGTACCTGCTCATGGCGTTTTCCGAGTTTCTCAACTTTTTCCTGGGTCTGCTGTTCAACTTCAGTATGTGGCGTCCGATCCGTCGTGGTGCTCGCTTCATGAACGACTTCAAGCCGCCGCTCCCCAAGGAGCAGTGGCCGACTGTCGATGTGTTTCTGTGTCACTTCATGGAGCCCGTCGTGGACTCTATGAAGACGCTCAAGAACTGTCTGGCGCTCCAGTACCCACCGGAGCTGATCCACATTTTCATTCTCGATGATGGTTACACCAAGTCGGTCTGGGACGCGAACAACCACTTCAAGGTGACGGTCAACACGAAGGTGATTGAAATCGCCGGTGATTTGCGTGGCGAAGTCGCGCGTGTGATGCACGAGCGTGTCGTGGGGCCGGCGACGGACGACGCGGCGCTCAAGTCGTGGCGTCGCCAGCACTCGTCGGTGCGGGAGCTCCGCAAGGAAGGCGGCAAGGGCGTGCAGCGTCGCGACTGTGCGGTCGGCTCGCTCTCGGATGACTACGACTACCGTGACCGTGGCATTCCGCGTGTGACGTTTATCGGTCGCATGAAGCCGGAAGTCCACCACTCGAAGGCCGGTAACATCAACAACTGTCTGTTCAACGAAGGCGCCGACGGCAAGTACATCCTCATTCTGGATAACGACATGAAGCCGCACCCCAAGTTTCTGCTCGCGGTCATTCCGTTCTTCTTCTCGGAAGGCGAGGCCGTGGACGGCGGTGGTCGCCAGTACTCGGATGATATCTCGTGGAACCAGGTCTCGTACGTGCAGACGCCGCAGTACTTTGAGGACACGCCACAGCTCTCGATCATGGGCGATCCGTGTGGCCACAAGAACACCATTTTCTTCGACGCTGTGCAGTGTGGTCGTGATGGTTTCGAGTCGGCCGCGTTCGCCGGTACCAACGCTGTGTTCCGTCGCCAGGCGTTCGACTCGATCGGTGGTATCCAGTACGGTACGCAGACGGAAGATGCCTTCACGGGTAACATTCTGCACACGGCTGGCTGGGACTCCGTCTACTTCCGAAAGGACTTTGAAGGTGAGCCCAAGGACCGGATCCGTTTGTGCGAAGGCTCGATCCCAGAAACTGTCGCGTCGTCCATGGGTCAACGTAAGCGTTGGGCCAAGGGTGCTGTGCAGATTCTGCTGATGAAGAATGAATCGGAAGTCGACCCGGACTGGCGTCCGCCACGCGTGCCAGCGCCTGACCCGAAGCCATCGCTCACGTTCCCACGTAAGATGTTCTTCTACGACTCGGTGCTGTACCCGTTCGGATCGCTGCCGGCGCTGTGTTACGTGACGATCGCCATCTACTACTTGTGCACGGGCGACGCTCCGATTTACGCCAAGGGCATGACGTTCCTGTACTCGTTCTTGCCGCTGATGATGTCGCGTTGGTTGCTCAACTTGTTGGCCAACCGTGCTGTCGACAACAACGACGTGTGGCGAGCGCAGCAGACGTGGTTCTCGTACGCGTTCATCACGCTGCTGGCCATTTTCGAGGCGTTGCAGGCGCGTCTGACGGGCAAGGAGACGTCGTGGACGAACACTGGTGCCGGTCAGAAGACGTCGTGGTTCGAGATTCCGAATGTGCTGATGTTCTTCACGCTCGGTATCAGCCAGGTGGTCGCGTTCATCCGTTTCATGCAGTACGAGAACGCCACGACGCCGTGGAACTACGTCTCGGCCATGTTTTTCGGCTTCTGGATTATGGCCAACTTGTACCCGATGGTCAAGATGAGTATCACGGAGTACTGTGGGTGGGACCACACGGCGGCGACCTTCAAGGCCAACGTGTTCGGCTCGCTGCTGCTCGTGTTCATCGTCGTGTTTGTGCAGCTGTGGCAGTTGTACTTCAACGACAATTTGCTCGTGGCAATGGGCCAGTCTGGCAAGTCGTCGTCGACGGAGTAAGCGATCGAGCCTTCGCCGCCTTAGCAGCCAGTGCTGTCGGACGCCACTCAGTAGAAGAGCAGTATCGAGCACAGAATGCAGCAGCTCCCCCAGATATCGACCCAAGGCTCGACTGTCGAAGACCCGTGGCCAGTCAAGGCGGGAGTTGGCATCGTGCACAACGGCGTTTGGATTAGATTTCTACCCTCATCGGATTCAACCATTTCTTCATACATTACCCCCTCCTCCCTGTACTTCCTCCTCCGTTCTCTCATATATTGTGTGCCTGTGTTTGCTTTCTCGCTGAGTCCATGAGCAACAACCGATAACTGATCAACAGCGAACCTCTCCACTTCAAAGCACTGTACCGTGCAGTGCTGTACTCAGCGGTTGTGAACTGAGATCTCAGGCTCAATTGATCCTTTGACTTTCAGTGCACACTGGCTCTGCCTGGCAAGACTACGTATATCGACTCTGTAACTTGGAGGTTGAGTATGGTACGTTTACTTAGTTGGGATTATTCTACATTCAAAATGTCTTCGTTCGTGACTGGTACGTGCTTGGAGATGAAGTCTTTGGCCAGCGAGTAGCGCACGTCTTGCTTCGACCGCGGCTTGCAGACATCAATGTGGTCAGCGTTCTCGATACAAACAAACTCGCCAAAGCCTGGGTTCGCTGAGGCGGGTGGCACGACCAGAGCGTCAACGCCGATCACGGGAAGCCTGCAGGGCACACTCTCACCGATGCTGATCGCAGGGATCGCCTTCTCTTCAAAGAGCGAAGCACACCAGTCGTTCAGCAGCTTGAGGTGCGGGGTGCCGTGCAAATGCTCCGTGACGGGGTGCTGCTCGATGCCCAGTGTACGAGGACGGAAGGCCTGGATGGTCTGAGCGATCGGACTGCCGTGGTGCGGTACGCCGTAGAACACCACACCATTCACGCTGTCAACGAGACTGGGTTCATCAGCAGCTTTCTTGGTCGACAGCTCCGTTGACTCGAGCAGCACCTGCTTGAGCACGACACCACCGAGACTGTGCGTCACAAACACCACAGGACGCCCGCTCTCCCCCACACGAGCAGCCTGGAGCTTCTTGAGCACGTCCTGGCTGGTCTCCTTGAAGCACATCGTGCGCCACGCCGACTCGGACGCCAACAACTGCGAGTCATAGCCGATCGAGAGCATCCGCGGGTTGTGGCCTTCACGCTGGAGGTCGTCGAGCAGCCACTGCTCCGCCCACACAGTGCTTTCGTCGTCGCCACACACCCACGTTTCGAAGGGGCAGCCCAGGAGGCCGTGGATAAACACCACGTCTACATCGTACTCGTTCGTCGACTCGTCGTCACTGTTTTGGTTGCCGCTGTTGAACGCTGGCGAAGTGGAGAAGTGCAGTGGGTGGACGCCATCCAGGTACTTGACGTCGCTCTCGTCCGCGTGCTCAAGACGGTTGTGCTGATACCGGCGGTTGGATCGCGCGCGGTGAGCCAGCGACCGCAGCATCATATCCCCCGACGTCGTCCACTTGTCCAGCACAGTCGTGAGACGCTCGTCGGTGCTGGCAAACTCAGCGACTTCGCTGTTCATATCGTCGCATGTAAACAGATTCGCCAACACACGAGCAGTCTCGCGCTGGACTTCCATGTTCTCCGACGCAAGCAGCACTTTCAGCAAAGGAATTCCACCACGGCGCACGAATTCTTCTTGGCATTCCTTGCGGCCAGCGACAAATGCAAGAGCGCGAAGAGCCTTGGCGTGGGACGAACCGAAGCCTTCGGTCTTAGCACGCTGTCCAAAGATCGGGCGAGTGCGGGACTTGGCCGCACGAACACTCGTCGACTTGGCACTGATCGCAGCAGGCACTTGTTGCAGCACACCATCCAGCACAGCGATGAGCCATTCCTGGACGCCTTGGTCTTGGTGGCTTCCGACTTTGACCATTTGCTCGAGACACAACGCCGCCTCGCTGCGCAGCTCTTCATGGTCACTGCGTAAGAACGTCGTGAACAACTCGATCCAGCCGTCCACGTACTGGTGGTTGAGCATGGCCTTGGGCTGGACGAAGTCGTCCGAGTGGAGAGGGTGCTCTTCATCAGATGAGTCACGCACGAACGACAGCGCATCACGATCCAGCTTGTAGCCTTCTGAGGAGGGGCCAGGCTGCGCCAAGCTCCGCACAGCACGCAGCAAGTGGGCAGTGAGCTGCGGGTCTGGCTTGGCCTGCTGCAGCACTCGAGCACGGATGGTCTCCATAGTATCCAGCGCGTAGAGCTGCTGACGGAGCCCTTTATCAGAAGCGATATTAGCGACGGTCTGCAGTGCCACGCACGCGAGCGCTGGGTCTTCAGCGTTGATCCACTGGACCACCACATCCAGAGTGCCTAAGTGGCGCTTGAGCTTCGGAGCGATGAGACTCAAGTCCTCACTGAGCTCTCGCACCAGGCGAGCAGCCTGGACCTGGACATCATGAGGCCTCGTCTTGGCCTTGGACAGCACGTGCCACAGTTTCTCGTTGCCGATGAGTTTACGTCGTGTCGTGGCTGACGAATCATCCCCAAACAGCGTCTTCCGCCACTCGTAGGACGTCGTGAGCGATGCTGGTGACGCCGCCTTGCTCAGCGCCCACAGCGCGAACTCCATGTAGGAATCTGGGATCTCATCCGCGACTGCCAGAGCCACGAGCGACATGAGATTGGCAGGGCCAAACCGAAGGTCGCCTTGCGTGTCCTGGTGGACCATTTGATGCAGGGCTTCGCCCATTCTCGGGTCCATCTCATGGGCCTGAGCCAGATTCAGCAGCGCGTGTTTACCGTAGCGAGTAGCTCGCTGGACAATTGCACTGGCACACTGGGCGTTGGTGGCCAGCAGTCCCACGGCCCGGTACATTTCCAGCTCGAGGTCTTCACGCAGACTCAGATTGTCGATTCCGGAGACCACGTTCAGCAACATGCTGAAGCTGGAGCTGTGGATCACTTGGCTGTGGTTCCAGTCACTGGCCTGTGGGTTGAGCTCCTGCATCCAGCCCACGAGGCTGTGGTAGAGACCCAGGGTGCGTCGCTTCTTGGCGTCACGAGGATCGGACTCAGACTCTGAGTCTGACACCTGCACTTGACCTTGGGTGAGAAGGAGTTGGTGGGGCTGCAGGGGCTGGGACTTGGATGCAGAACGATTCTGCGATGGTGGGACGGATCCGCGCTGGAGCAGTTCCGAGGACGACGGAGCCGTAGCGTAGAACACTTTTGTCGCGGTGTAGATACTGGCAGAGGAGATCCAACAGGCCAGATCACGCGCGAGACTTTGCTCCCACCCAAGATCCTTCTTGGAGATCGCACGCAATGGACGGCGGCGGCTGGACTTGGAGGAGGTGTCGTTGGGGTCGGATTTGTTGGTGTTGGTGGATGATGCATCCAAGTTGTTGGCGGATGAGTTTTGTTGGATCGCACGGGCGTTGGGAAGGTTCGGATGTTGAGGTGGGTGCTGATGCTGATGCGGGTCTTCGCCGAGATAGAGGTAGCCGGCGCCGGCGCTCACACTCGCGCCTGCTGCGCCCAGCAACACCGCCAACGAGCGACGCACCTGCATCATACAGACCAGAGGAGTTCACGCGCGCGAGCAAGTTGCCCTTGCAGCTGATTGAATTCTGGGACGCCAACTTTTCCAACAAGAAACCAAACTGAACCGAAATCCGCCACAACATCAACTGAGAGTGTTTGTTACATACACCTCCACTGTCCCAAAGCGGCAACAGCAGGGTGGATCCACTCTCCGTCCACAGTCTAATTTCGTCATCCAGCGGACAAGGTGGAGCGGAGCCCTACCCGCAACCCGATCCGCCGAGTGCCGTTGGAAGAAAGCAGAACAACTGGGGAGTGGATACGCGGCGTACACTGCGGGTGGGGGATCATCAAGCTTCATGAACCAATCAGAAGAGAGTATTTGGTGGATCGTCCCAGCTTGAATCTTGTGATGATGCGGTGTGAATCTCGGCACTGCGTCATGCAGTGAGGCAGGTTTCCCTGGCGTTGGCAATGGCGACGGTGTGCCAACCAGGCTGGTGACCAGATCGTATGGGGCTCTCTGTGTCGGTGGGGAAGATGACAGTGCAGTCTGCGAGTCACAAGCTGGCGATCTTGTTGGTGCGCGGAGGATCATCGATGCGACATGTTCTGGAAACTCGGTTCTCGATGGAACGGAAACTGAAGAGTCGTGACGTCACAAGTTCTGAACTGTACCCATCTCTCTGGCGTCCTTTGAAGATACCAGGATTGCACAACGAACCCATCAAAGAAATGCAACACTTTGGCTGTGGTGGTGATGAGGTTTCTCGACCAATAAGCAAAAACAAGGAACGTTAGGGTGGTGGTAGTGTATTGTCACGGTCACACAAGAAATGAAATGCTCAGTACGTCTAAACTCAAACAGAGGAATGGAGGCGATCAACAGATCGTCAATGCACACGGATACAAGTGTCAGCGACGCCCACGCTTAGTTCTGCGTAGGACGGTTGGCGCCAGTAGTTGGCTTGGCGTTGACCGGCGCAGGCGTCATCGCAGGAGATCCAGCGAGTGGAGCGTTCTGGGCCGCGGTGGTCGTTCCGGAAGCTGGTGCTGGTGCTGGCTTTGGGGTCGCTGGCTTCGCGGCCGGAGTTGGGGCAGGAGCAGTGGCAGGCTTTGGTGCAGTGGCTGGCGAGCCAGCAACAACAGCCGGAGCTGGAGCTGGAGCGCTCTGGTTAGCACCGCTCGTTCCCGAGGTCGTCGCAGAGGCAGGCTTTGGCGTCACTGGCTTAGCCGTCGTTGGAGCTGGAGCAGGAGCTGGCTTAGGAGCAGATGCTGGTGAGCCAGCGACAACCGCAGGAGCTGGAGCCGGCGCACTCTGATTGGCACCGCTCGTTCCCGACGTCGCTCCCGAGGATGGAGAGGCTGGCTTTGGAGCTGGAGCAGGCGCTGGCTTTGGAGCTGCAGCAGGTGATGGCTTTGGTGCAGAGGATGGGGAGCCGGCCACGACAGCAGGAGCTGGCGCTGGGGCACTCTGGTTCGCACCGCTCGTGCCCGAGGTCGTCGCGGAAGATGGACCCGCAGGCTTCGGAGCCGTGAGAGGCTTCGGTGTCACAGGCTTGGCGGTCGTTGGGGCTGGCGCGGTAGCTGGCTTTGGAGCCGAAGCTGGAGAACCGGCAACGACGGCAGGTGCCGGAGCAGGGGCGACCTGAGCAGCGCCGCTCGTTCCCGACGCCGTTCCGGAGGATGGCGTGGCTGGCTTTGGAGCTGGCGCGGAGGCTGGCTTTGGCGCTGGAGCAGCGGCAGGCTTTGGCGCAGAGGATGGCGAGCCAGCGACAACGGCCGGAGCTGGAGCAGGGACCGGAGCAGGAGCAGGAGCTGGGGCACTCTGGTTAGCACCGCTCGTGCCCGAGGTCGTTCCCGAGGATGGCGTGGCTGGTTTTGGAGCTGGAGCAGAGGCTGGCTTTGGAGCTGGAGCAGCGGCAGGCTTTGGCGCCGAGGATGGAGAGCCCGCGACGACAGCAGGAGCAGGCGCTGGGGCACTCTGGGCCGCACCGTTTGTTCCCGCGGACGTGCCGGTGGACGAAGCCTTTGGTGCCGCTCCCGTTAGGGTCGCGGGCGTCTTAGCTTCGCTGTCGGCTGGTCCTGGAGCACCCGCGAAAAGCACTGGCTGGCCGTCGATCGTCGCTGGGCTGCTGTCGACACGGCCCGGAATGAAGCCCAAGGCCTCACCACCAACCTCGTCATCTGTGGCACGAGTTTCCACAGTGTCGAAGTCGTAGTTCTGGGCCGAAGCCATGGCCACACAGGCAGCCACGAGAGCGAGGATCTGGGCGAGTTTCATGGTTGTGTGTGTTGCTGTGGAGCTGCTCGAATGAAGGCAAATTGAGAAGTGATATTGCTCGACGCGACCCACACGGTCGGAGCTCTTGTCGCAAGACTTACCGTTCAGGCCTTCTGGCTTTGCATGGATCTTGCTGGGAAGCAGGAAGCCTGTGAAAGTATTAAGTGAAGCGCGCTGGATTTGCACGGTGATACCCAGGTCATGAACATCAGTTGGGTGACTGAGATCGTCCGTCTGGCAGACGAGTACCCCCAAAGTCGTAGAGCCTCATTGAAAGGGGTACAGTCCGTTCGTCCTCTAAGCCACCCTCCTGAGATATAAAAAAGCGATGTAAATTAAGTCCAACAGTCGAAACTGTATCAGTTGATGCGATTCATGATATACTTGATAGGAGGTGGATAATTTCTGGTTGGTGGCTTAGAGGACGAACGGACTGTACTGTACTACAGTCACTGAAGATCCGAGTTCTGGGGATACATCTGCCATGATGTAGAGGAGCGAGCTTCAGTCCACAGTATCCATAGTATCTTTTAGAGGACAGTGCATTCTGACGATGACGACACCTGTGTTCTCAGTGACCGTGCTCCAGCAGGGACGCTGTCCCCACCTGCAGTAGATGCTGGTCGGAACACAAGCGGCTGGATACTGCGAAGTTGCATTGATCGGGAACCTGGATACGGAATACAAAGGCCAGGGCTGGCGCAAGAACATTCTGCGTTGCCATCTACTCGCAGTAGGACTATGTAGTGTTCTTGAAGATACTGGTAGCAGCAGTGTGGCTGTACTGGTTCATAATTGTGTTCATTATCGACACTTACAGCTACTACTTCACGATAGTTGGGTTGTCACGTGGAGCTCCTCGCTTGCAGCCACGAAGAAGCTCTTCCTGTAGACAGTTGTGACTCGACGACAGAAAAATATAGGCGACTCTAATCTCCCAGTTTACTGCTGGATCGGCGTGTTGCCGGCCGCAGTGCTCGACGCGTTGACCACAGGCGCCACTGTAGACGTCACAGCCTTCGGCGTCACAGTCGGTGGCGTTGGCGTAGGAGCCGCGGCGTTCGACACTGGAGCTGGCGTCGAGCTTGGCACAGCCGCTGGCGTGGCCGCTGGGGCCACCTGGGCGGCAGGGTTGCCGCTCAGAGGAGCCTTCGTGGTAGGAGCTGGCGTCACCGGAGCAACTGTAGTTGGCGCTGGGGTCACAGGCTTGGCGGTCGTAGGCGCTGGGGTGACCGGGGCAGCGGTGGTTGGAGCTGGCGTCGATGGCTTGGCCGTGGTTGGAGCCGGGGTCACTGGAGTGGTTGGCTTCACCGTCGTGGCCGCAGGCGTCGGCGCAGGAGTCGTTGGCGATCCGGCGGCACCGGCGACTGGCTTGACCGTCGTCGGCGTTGGAGCTGGAGCAACCTGGGCAGCTGGGTTTGGAGTCGCACCCGAAGCCGGCGCCGTGGTTGGCTTGGCGGTCGTTGGGGCAGGAGTCGAAGCAACCGTTGGAGCTGGCGTCACTGGCTTGGCAGTCGTAGTCGCAGGCGTCACAGGCTTAGCCGTCGTTGGGGCAGGAGTCACTGGCTTAGCCGTAGTTGGCGCTGGGGTAGCGGCAGTCGTCGCGGCAGGCGTAGGCTTTGGCGTCGTTGGCGAGCCAGCAGCACCGGCAACAGGCTTCGCAGTCGTGGCCGCAGGCGCAGGGACAACCTGGGCCGCTGGGTTGGCAGGCTTAGTGGTCGTTGGAGCTGGGGCCGCACCTGAAGCAGGCTTGGCACTCGTTGGAGCAGGCGTCACTGGGGTCGCTGGGGCTGGAGCCACTGGCTTGGCAGCAGTAGGAGCTGGCGTCGCGGCTGGGGTCGCTGGCTTCACAGTGGTAGCTGCTGGCGTCACTGGCTTAGCGGTCGTAGCCGCTGGCGTAGCAGGTTTCGCGGCAGTGGCCGCTGGCGTTGGCTTAGGGGTGACTGGAGCACCGGCAGCACCGGCAACAGGCTTGGCAGTGGTCGCGGCAGGCGTGGTCGCTGGCTTGGTCGTCGTGGCCGCAGGCGCAGGAACAACCTGAGCCGCTGGGTTGGCAGGCTTAGTGGTCGTTGGAACTGGAGCAGCGCCCGAGGCTGGCGTGGCTGGCTTCGCCGTCGTGGCAGCAGGAGTCACAGGCTTAGCAGTCGTAGCCGCTGGGGTCGCTGGCTTCGATGTAGCAGGCGTTGGCTTCGGGGTGACTGGAGCACCGGCGGCACCAGCAGCAGGCTTGGCAGTGGTTGCGGCAGGAGTAGCTGGCTTAGCGGTGGTAGCCGCTGGCGCAGGGACAACCTGAGCGGCCGGGTTGGCAGGCTTGGTCGTCGTTGGGGCAGGAGCAGCACCCGACGCAGGCTTCGCTGTCGTGGCAGCAGGGGTGGCTGGCTTCACCGTTGTAGTGACAGGAGTAGCTGGCTTAGCCGTCGTTGCCGCCGGCGTAGCTGGCTTGGACGTAGCAGGCGTTGGCTTTGGCGCCACTGGGGCACCGGCCGCACCGGCAGCAGGCTTGGCCGTCGTAGCAGCTGGGGTAGCTGGCTTGGTGGTAGTGGCAGCAGGAGTCACTGGCTTAGCAGTCGTAGCCGCTGGGGTCGCTGGCTTCGATGTAGCAGGTGTTGGCTTCGGGGCGACTGGAGCACCGGCGGCACCAGCAGCAGGCTTGGCAGTGGTCGCAGCAGGAGTAGTTGGCTTAGCGGTGGTAGCCGCTGGCGCAGGGACGACCTGCGCGGCTGGGTTGGCAGGCTTGGCAGCGGTAGGAACTGGAGCCGGCTTAGCCGACGTTGGAGCAGGAGCAGCACCTGAGGCAGGAGCGGCTGGCTTGGCAGTCGTGGCAGCAGGGGTGGCTGGCTTAGCCGCCGTAACCGCTGGCGTCGTTGGCTTGGACGTCGCTGGCGTTGGCTTTGGAGTAACTGGAGCACCGGCCGCACCCGCAGCCGGCTTAGCGGTGGTCGCGGCAGGGGTGGTGGCAGGCGTAGCTGGCTTCGCCGGGGTGGTGGCTGGAGCGACCTGAGCCGCTGGGTTGACAGGCTTAGCGGTCGTAGGAACTGGAGCCGCACCCGAGGCTGGGGTGGCGGGGGTCGCGGCAGGCGTCGCAGGCTTACCGGCAGCGCTGGTCGCTGGAGTGGCGGCAGGCGTCGCTGGCTTGGCACCCGTGGCCGCAGGAGTTGGCTTTGGAGCCGCACCCGATGCAGGCGTGGCCGGCGTCGCATCTGGCGTCGCTGGCTTACCGGCAGCACCGGCAGCAGGAGTGGCGGCAGGCGTCGCAGCCGGGGTCGCTGGCTTGGCACCCGTGGTCGCTGGGGTTGGCTTTGGCGTCACTGGAACTGGGGCACCCGCGGCACCGGCAGCAGGCTTGGTCGTGGTGGCCGCTGGCGTAGAGGCAGCAGGCGTTGGCTTCGGCGCAGCCGTCGTGGTCGCTGGAGCTGGCACTGGCGCGGCAGGCGTCACTGGCTTGACCGTCGTCGGCGCTGGGTTCGCCGCCGCAGGAGGAGCGACCTGAGCCGCTGGGTTACCCGCTGGCGCTGGAGCCGCCGCCGACGTGGCTGGCACGGCAGGCGTGGCCGCGGTCACTGGAGCCACTGGCGTAGCCGCTGGAGCTGGTGGCGCCGCCGCCGAGGTAGCTGGAACAGCCGGCGT
>JAADXI010000756.1:0-15391 GCA_023337615.1 Pythium brachiatum | reverse complement strand
TCTTCCATGGAGCTGTTGCGATGAGGACTGCAATGCGGTTGTCGTGACAGGATAGCGCAGACGCGGAGGCGGGACAAGTGATGTGCGTTAATAGAGCTAGCTGCCTTCCACTTGCAACGCTAAAAGGCTGGAAGAGAATGGCATGAATCCGGAGGGTTGCAATACCTACCGAATATTCTCATGTTCTAACTTGCTTGATTCTGGAGAGGCAAGTCAACACGACTCGCCAAAGTCGTGGTGACCCGTAGATCTGCGCGAGTGACACGCACGGACAGCACCACGACATGCACAGGTTCGGGAAGCAGTTGTTGCAGCACCCACACAGGCCGGCGCTCCAGTGTCCAGTCTCGATCGTGTTCGCTGGGCATGAACCCGGAGGGTTGCAATACAGTACCTACCGAATGATCTCATGTTTTAACTTGCTTGATTCTGGAGAGGCGTGTCAGCACAACTTTGGCGAGTCGTGTTGACTTGCTGGTGTCCATCGGTGGGGCACACCAGAGCTTGAGCGTACGGTGTCTTGTAGGAAGGCGAGGATGGGTACAACATTGCTGGCGCAATCACCATGGGAATGAGGCCCACACGATCCGAACCGGCGTCCCATGAAGCGACGAGCAACGACATCACCTGGAGCAATACAATATTCGAGTGCTCACACGTCACAGGCTGTGACTTGTGCCACACATTGATTTGTACCCATGTAAGATACGCATACCGAAATCAAGTTCAAATGAATGTTGGTAGGTGGTGTGGTGCACACATTTTGCGTCGCCCTTCGTTCAGAACAGTCCATTCGGCAAATCCCGCGCAAGCAACATCAGAAAGAAAGCAACACAACGACTATGTTCGGCGTGCACGCGGTGTTCCGTGTGGCTATGAGCATGCGCGTGCATGGGCAAGACGTGCGGTACGAGTTGACGTTGCGCGTCCACGGAGATTCATTTACCATCGCGATCGAGCGTCAAGAAACCACCGCAGGCCGCGCGATGGAGATGATGTTGCCTTTGATCCAGTCGCCGTCGACACGTCCGTCTATATGAACACCGTCCACGCGGACACCGTTCCTGGCAACTACGCGGCGCAGTTTGCGTTCTTGGAGCGCAGTGAGGACGGCACGATCATCTCCTGTGTCCCCGTGCGCTGGTATTTGTCGCCCACTTTAGGCCCATTGGGGGGGGGTGGTTGCTGGCGCTCAAGACGCAACAACTACGTTCACGTTCGCCGTGCAAGACGCCATTGCTTCGCCTGTCTCGTGGAGTGCAGCAGTGGAACATCCTCGCTTCAGCCCGCCACTTCGGTGCAGCGCGATCACGCTCGAAGGGTATGTGACCCATGGGCAGCAGCACGGCGCCACCCCTCGCTGGTGGTCTCCGCTGCGGCTCCATGTCGAGCTGCTGCCCGACGGGACGCTCAGCGGAGTCTGTGTGGGAGAGTATTTTCGCTCTACTGTCACCGGAGTTTGGACTGGCAGAACTTTCGACATGGCCATGGACTTCCGACGCCAGCAAGACGATCCACTGGCGCCGATCCGGCTTCAAGGGGAGCGAGTTACCGCGGATCGGTACGTGCACCCTCACGGAGAGCATACCGATTTCACTCTTGCGGTTTCACGAATCGGTCAAGGTGCTAGCCTTGCCAGCCACGCGGTACCTCCGCTCCACGTCTACGAAGAAGCACGTCTGGCAGTCTTGCTGTCGTGCTCGAAGAAGGAAAGTGCTGCTCGTCGCCTGCCCAATGTGCTGTGGAGACGCATCTTCTCGTCGTACGATGTCTTGTTTTTCGCGCCAGCAAGCGAGCAGGGCTATAAAAGGCTGCTGCCTCCTCGCCCTCATGTCGTGTCGCCAGCAGCCGTGCTGCCCATGGCGTCGGAGAACGAGGGGACCGGTCTGGTGGAGATCCTGATTGAGACTCGACCCGCTCCAAGTTACGAGAGCAAAGGATCATCTAGTCCAGTGGACGCAACACCCGCAATTTCACGCGACTATACAGTCACTCACGACGAAGGAGATGAAGATATCTCAGCTGATACTCGAGAGAACGCAATCGAAACGAGCCGCGATATCTCTAGCGTTTGGGACTGCGCCTGCTACGATGACTGGCCCTCGTTGATCTCCTTGGGCGTTGTGCTCGGAGTCCTCGCGTGGGTTGTGTACACTTGTACACTCGCTGACCAAATCTTCCACGACGGTGTCGCCGATTCAACTCAGTTCGGTACGGAAGCCACCACACCTGTCAAAAATCTGCCGCCACCTCCTCACTAGCTCCGTGCTATGTGCTATAGGTGCCACGCCGATGCACTTCCGGAACGTACCCGGTATCGTGTTCGAGTGTCCACGGAAGCAGGGATCTCCAGCTGGACTACGGTATGACGATGATTGATCTCTTCACATGCGACGTTCTGATTGGATTGGTTTTGGTGTGTGTGCAGCAGAGACGCCCAGCTCATTCACTCCACGGGACGCAAAGTCGACTGCAGTCTAAAAACTCCCCGCCCGGTCGTGGCCCATTCTCCTGATGGTAGCTGCCTTCAATACTGGCCTAGCGCTGCTACCTCGCGTGAGCACTGGTATGCTCTTCAGCATTCTCGTTGCGACGGCATTCCTGCTCGCTCGGCTCCCGAATCAACACTCTGGAGGCGTTAGCACTGGCAAACCGGTCGATTTGTGCGGTGAAGTCGGGACCATGATGGCTGCATGCGGATGGGTGTACTCCAAAATCGCCGTCTACACGTTTGCTTCATGGGAACTCCGCCCAACGCGGTCGCGATTGGTGGTCTGGGGCGGTTGCTACGTCTTGCCAATGCTCGGGGCTGGCAACGTGGGCACCGTTGCTTGGGTGCTTCAATCGACGCTGGTTCAGACCCTCCAATGGCCCAAGGTCAACATCATTGGATACACTGATCTCCTCGCAGTCGCAGTCACGGCTGTTGTCGCCAGTGAGGTCACCAAGGCCACGGTCTCTCGTGCTCGACTCCTGCTTCCCGCGTGTCCACCGCGCCAACTCATCCGCATTGGCATTGCTGTCGTCACCGCAGTCGTGTTGATGTTCATCCTCTCCACCGTGGTTCTTTCGCATAACACAATGTTCGGCGTCGTCTTCCTCCCATTCACTCGTCAACCCACGAAGCTTGCGGCCGCAATTCAAGCAGCTGCACTGGGTGCATTCATTCAAGGCCACGCCTCGCACCTCGACCGACTCCAGCATTGCTCGTAGTCCAGTCGACTGTGCGACAAAGTCGTTATTGCTTCCGTCGGCTGAGTTCAAGTCCACAACCCGTAGCGTGACGTTTGCTTTTCTTTCTCAATGAATCCATGTTCACCGTCATTCGGCACCGGGGAGCTTCGGTTATTGGCTTCACATCGAGCAATCGGTTTGTTCACGCCACAGGCGCTGCGACGTGTGAGAGCACCCGATCTTCACTCACACTTGTTATTTGTACAGGACACACAGTTCCTCGAAGCTCTTGGCGTTGACAGTGTGAAATTTAAACTTGGTGAGGACAATCCGCTCTCGCTTCGGCATCAACTGTGACTGCATGCATCATCATGATATGAGAAGGAGAAGCGGTGGGAGAATTCTACAGAGGAGCTTTGTCACCCCATCAGTCTTGTGATGATATCCGATACGCTATACGATGCAGTCACTGTGATAGCTAGGAACACTACGTCAGCTGGAGATCAGCTTCGAGGTTTGGCACGCCAAGGTTTCATCGATTATAATAGTTGGGGTGTCGAAAGATGACGCGCCGCGGTCTAGTTCTAGTCCCGGTGAAGAACTCGAAAATCTGAGCGATACACGAGCTGTCGAGACGACCCAGAGCACAGTCGAGTGGCATTTCATGGCTCTGGACCACGCTGAGAAACGCGAGCTTCTCGCGAAGTGGAAGTCGACCAGTCTTGACGACAACATCGCCCCAGAACCGCCTGGTGTACATGATGGCCTTGCGACCGTCGCTGCGCATGAGGATGGTTATGCTGGACAGAGTGCGATTCGCGTTGAGCATGGCGATCACAGCATCAATCACTGCTTCTTCATCGCCGTGAGAGGTGTCTCCACCCTCTTCATTGTCCCCGTAGCATTTCGAGCCATACTCAAGATGGGTCAGCGTTCGTGCTAGTCGATTGCCTGGATCTGATAGGTGGGCGAAGAACTTGACCAGCTCTGGTGGCGGAATCGAAACGTTGTCCAACTTCAGTTCACGGAGATGGCACGGGTGAGAGTTGCAGTGATCTTGCAGCGCTTGAAGCGACAGCATGCGTGTGTTCGCCACCGCCACCGACTCGAGAGCCGGACAGGCACACAGGAAACGCGTGAGATCTTCATCAAATGGGACATCGTCTTCAAAGCTCGATTTCCGGTCACCTTCCCAACGCAGCGTGCGAAGCGAGCGCCCGAAGATCTCCACGAACGTCGCGGCGCCACCAATCGGCGCTCGATTCGCGCGTGGGCTGGTGATCACCAGCGTCTCGAGTCCATCTGTGGTGACGTCTTTAATCACACGAGCTTGCGCGATCTCATCGATGGAGAGAACACTCGCACACGCCGTGGAGCAGAGCGCGTACCCGGGAACGACGAATTCAATCGTCCCCAATCGCTCGTCGAAGTCCACGACTGGAAACCGCCAGTCCACGGGGACGCACAACTCTTCCAAGCTCTTGGTATCTCCAGCGGCAGTGCGCACTTGAGCGTCTTTCTTCAACGTGACGACTTGCGGCACGACAGAGCTCGTCTCAAGCGAGTTGGTGGCTTGCTTGAGCAGACGTGCCGGAGTAGCTGTACACGCCATCGTTCGAATCCAATCGAGCTCTTCAAGGGTCGGCTCAAACCAATATAGAGAGAGGTTTGCCACGCCGCCCTGTCGAAGCGCGTACGAGAGCCATTTTGCCTGCGTCATGCGATCAGTGTTGTCCGGGTAGCAGAGTCTGATCGCTTGAACATTCGGAATAAACGCGAGCGCTGACCAAAATTCGCTGGAGGTCCGGACACTATAGAGATCGAGGTCGTAAGATGTGAGGCCCCGTGAGTGAGGACGCTCGATGAGGCTTGGATTCTCAGCGAAGGTTGTGTACTCGTTCGTAATGTCTGGGGCTCCCGTGCCATGCGGGACTTTGACGCGGATTGGAATGCGATAGGAAGACAGCTCTCGAAGCTCCATGGAAAGGGGGACGCTTCGTTGGGGATGGACGATCAGCGAGATGGCCTTCAAGGCAAACTGGTATGTGCGACTGGAATCGTTGCATTTTGCTTGAAATGCTTCGATCAGATGTGCGACGGCGCGGAGGATCTTCGGCGCCAATGGTATACTCCGCAGCTCCACTGGGATCTTGAAGCTGTTGAGTTTCCTGTGTGGGTCGCAGTGCCCGTAGATCTTCGCCTTTGCCTCCCGAACCGCTTCCGTTTCGTGGTCGTCGCCTAGGATTATTTCCAACTGAGACAACACTTGTGCTGTGTCGAAGCAGAACGCGATCTTCGGCACGAGTGTTGAAAGGCCGACTCTAGATATATAGATTGGTCTAGGAAATAGACCCGGAAGCTTCTTTACGAATCGCCACGCTGTTGGGTCCACACGCAGCATTAGACACACAAGCTCTGTTGTGCTGCGAAGCCGCCTTATCACATCGTGGGATGCATCGGACGGCAGGTTGACCTCGAACTCGCAGAAGATAACGAGCTCATTTCGCTTGCCGCTGTCGTAATTGTTATCGCATCTACCGACGTGGCCGAGCCAGAAGTCGAAGTCGTCGGCCAGGAACGCCCACTGGCTATCCGCCATGTCGGGATTGTCCATAGTTGTGCCTGTGTGGTGTTGTCATGCTCAGCAGGCCGTCAGTTGCGGAAATGCCTTCGACCCCGCTCGGTAACCTATTGTTAGAGTATACTATCATCTTAAGCTGCTTCCTTTTACTACACGGAATTCCTCGCAGCTGCAGTGCATCAATGAAGTCAAACCAAACGGCCACGTCCTTAGGCCTTATCCAGACAGAGACAATCCGTGGTGATCCTTCTGCACGTCCTTGGTTCGTTACGACGGGTTATGTGTTGACGGCTCCCACGACGGACTTCCTGCGACGATGAGAAAGCCCGTGGAGGTGATCTTGGGCTTGGACCACACTGAGGACTGCGAGCTTTTCGCGAAGTGGAATTGCAGGCGATCGATCGATTCCCACGACGACATCGCGGTGCACGTCAATGCGGAGATTGCGAGCTTTCCAGAGGTTGGCCGGGATGCCAATGCTCACGTTGGATAAACGATCGGTTTGTGGCGAGCATGACCAACGCTATGGTAGTGCCTATCGCGTGCAGCCCGAAGAGCTCCGCGTGTGATGCCACTTGAATGAGCTGGTGACGGCCAGCATCTTGACCCCCTCCCCCTGTGGCGACGTCTATGACCGCATCAGCTTGATTGAATTTGTCATTCCAGTGTACACGATTTGCTCAGCGCTGTCTACGAGTGTTCGTGGTCTGAAAAAGTCCCTTTACTTGTCGATGTCCACGACCGGAAATCGCCCAGTCGACAGGGACGGATAATGTTTCGTGGCTCCTGTAGCAGTGCGTACTTGAGCTTCGCTCTTCAACGTACCACTTGTGGCGAGACAGAGCTCGTATTGTGTGAGCTGGTGGTTGTCTTGAGCAGCCATGCTGGATTGGCAGAACACGCCATCATTGCTGATGCATCACATCCAGCTCATCGAGGATCAGTTCACAGAATTCCATAAGCGAGTGTTTTCACACGCTGATTGCGACGCGACTCGAAGCTCTTGGCGGAGTGGAATGAGCTGCTTGGAATACGACGTGAGCCTAATGACCTTCAATTCAAGCAGGGTCGCATGGCTGAGATCATCTTCATCGTACTTGATGTGGACTGCTTCGATGATGCCTACCACGACGTGGGTGCCGCGCTGCTGTTGTCTCGTCAATGCCGGTAGGGCGATTGAGGTCTTCGTCATGAAATCAGTCTTGGGCACGAGCGTCGATTGATCATACGCAGCTACAGCGAACCATTGGCGTTGTGGGATCGATTCTTGAGTGCGACTCGATCGCGCGACGATCCACTTGCAACAGGAGATCCACAAGCTCCGTTGCGCTACGAAGCCGCCTCAGAATGGCAACGTATCCACTGGACGACAAGTAGACGACGAGTTCGCGGGCTGTCATTGATGCGGAGGTGATGGAGACAGAAGCCGACGTCATCGGCAAGGAACGACTGGTCTTGGTCGCCGTGGGTGCGCCAAACTTCACACCACGGGCAGCCGTAGTTCAGTCAGCGCTTGGCGTGAAGTCCATGGCTAGGCTCGTGAACCTCACCAGCGTGCGTTCGTGCAGCAGTGCTCTTCGTTCAGAGCGCGTGGATGGAGAATCTCCATTCGAGATGATCTCTCCGTCGTGAAATCTGTGACGTGTGACAACATATAGCTCTCTGTTAGAGGTACCTACAGTACTGTAGTGATGCCCTTCGGCGATCGAGCAGTTTTGTCCCACACCAACACTCCTTCCAGCACCATAAGTTCGCAATCCATGACACTTGATTTCTGTATGTTCCGGTCCGGTAGCGGGATCAGCTTATGTTGCTGATTACTGCCCGCACGGAGAGCTACGCTGCTCCGAATAGAGCGCTCTCGTAGCAATCGCACCAACCAAAAACACGACACACAGCACCACTTCGCATATTGATTCGACGTGCTGTACAGCGTCTACGCGTGGGCGTGTGGACGTGTGGGCGTGTGTGCTTGTAGGATATGGTCAAGCTCATGGCGAAGAAGTCCAAGGCGTTGCCTGCGTACTCGCTGGAGGAGTGGCAGGCGCAGGCGTTGCAACGATACGGCTCGTCGCCCGCCGCGCACACGCTGCTGGTGACGCCGCACAATGCGGCGCTGCGCATCCAGCTCCGGTACCGCGTGTACAAGGAGAAAGTACGCGCGCTGATCAAGAAGAGCTCTGTGAAAGACGAAGGCTCGAGCAGCTCCACGGATGCCGACACAGCAGCGGTGGTGGGGTCCGTCAAAGCCGCGGTGCGGGAGCGCGGCGTGAAGGGATCCAGTGTGGCGTTGGCAGTCGCGTACACGGCGCGCAAGGATCTCCATGGAGAGGTGGAGACTACGCAGCCGCTGATGCTTAAGACCACGGGCAGCAAGGCGTACGCGCCCGCGCTGGAGACGGCGCGGTCCTCGATCCAGGAGGCCGCGGCGCCGTCGAGTTGGACGGGACCCCAGGAGTGGAACATGCCGTCCAAGGAGTTCGTCGCACTCTCCAAGGAAGACGAGGATGTTAAGGACAGAAGGGGGGATGCTGAGACGAAGGGTGGTGCTGTGGTCAAGACACAGGAGACGGAGATGGAGAACGCCCATGGCGTAACGGCTATTGAAGAACCGCAGCAGACTGTCCGTGATGACAAGTTCGTGGACATCATGCATCCCTCATGGCTGCTCTCAACGATCGAAGAACGCTGCGGCCAAGCGGCAGCGTCACTCGGTGCTCGCGGCCAGTATGGCTCCCACAAGCAGCTCACGATGCTGGACATCCGCCACACTGTGTTGGATTTGCTCTTCATCGCTCGCTCTGGAAGCAGTGAAAACTTCCACGGTCGCGCACCGTCGTCCATCTCCAAGCACCACGACAACCTGGTCCAGCGCCTCGCGAGTGACAAGACCGAGCTGGATATTGAGACGCGTCGTCGCGTGCGCCGCATTTTCGAATCGCTCCAGTCCGATATGGTCATGCCTGCCGTGCGCTGCCTCGGCTGGATGCTCACCAAGACCTGGCGCATGCTGTTCAGTGGTCTCCACGTCGATGTGGAGTCGCTGCATCGCGTCCGTCAAGTCCTCGAGGCCTCGGGCAACGTGAGCGTCGTCTTCACGCCGACCCACGAGACGCATCTCGACTATCTCATCATCAGCTACCTGTGCTTCGCCTACGGGATCCCGTTGCCACGTATCGCGGCAGGCAACAACTTGGATCTGCCGGTGATCGGGTCGTTCCTGCGCGCCAACGGCAGCTTCTTTATCCGTCGTTCGTTCAAGGATGACCAGCTATACAAGGACGTGCTCCAGAACTACGTCCACGAGCTTCTACACGACGGGAACCCAATCGAAGTGTTCATTGAAGGCGGTCGCTCGCGTCACGGCCGTGTGTGCAAGCCCAAGATGGGCTTTCTCTCTATGTTCCGTGACTACATGAACAACCTCAAGCAGCACGAGCAACATCAGCACATGGAGGACGGACAGGAGCCGCACAAGGATCTGCTTCTTGTACCAATCTCCCTCGACTACGACCGCGTTTTCGAAGTCGAAGAGTACGCGAACCAGCTACTCGGCAAGCCAAAGGAGAAGGAGAGCCTCAAGGTGTTCTTCCAGTCGCTATGGGATCTGATGTTCCTGCGATGCGGCCACAGCTACGTTCGTTTCGGCCAGCCTGTGTCGATTAACGCCCACGAATCTCTCAAGGAGACAGCCCACGACCTCGCCGTACAGATGCAGTCGTGTGGCACGATCACCAGCACTGCTGTTGTATCTGCGCTGCTCATGTGGAAGCGTGAGTACGTGACGCGTGATATGCTCCAATCCCGTGGGCAGTGGCTCGTGTCGGAACTGGAGCTTCGTGGCGCGACAGTAGCGCACCTTCAGAGCGTGAATGAGCTGGTGGACAGCGCGCTGACCGTTCTTGATATCGAAGTGACATCGACCGGCGTGATCCACTCCAAGGTTTCGTTCCCGACGCGTGCGCTGGAGCTGGGCTTCTACCGCAACCACTTGGTGCACGTGTTCCTTCCAGACATGGCACTGCTGGGTGCGATCGACGCGCTGCGGCTGCAAGCGACTGTAGTCTCGAACGTTGTGACGCTCAGCAAGAGCGAGGTGTTGGCCACGGCGTCATTCGTGTGGAAGTTTCTGAACCACATTTGCCGACACGAGCGTGTCGATCTGGCCCAGCATCTCGAAACCCTGGAGCTTCGTGTACCGGAGCTGTCGCTGTCGGCCGACCACGTGCAACTGGATCTCCGCAAGTGGCGCGTCTCGCGTGTTGCTGGCTTTGCGCTGTCATTGCATTGGTCGTTTATCGACTCACTGTTCCTCGCGACGCTGGCGACGTGGAGTCTTCTGGCGGCGGAAGCGGATTCCAAGCCATCTCCGATCTGCCTTGAGCGCGATATGCTTCGCCTCGCGCAGCTCTTGGCTCGAGAGCTCTTCGTGGATCGCTCGATCTCCCACGCAGAAGCGTTCTGCAGCGAGAGCCTGAAGCAGGCCTTTGAGTTCCTGCACGAGATCGGCACCGTCAGCTTCGAGTCGTGTGCCACCACTGGTGCTCGCCAGTACAAGCTGGCCGCTAATGTGGATCGCGAGGAGCTACTGAAGCTGCAGGACCGCGTCAACGGTCTGCGGAAGCCCAAGTCGTTCCTGTACCGAGACGACCAAGCCGTTGCTTCGCTCTCCCAGGAGGAGACGACCGCACTCGTGCAACGTGGTGTGGACGAGTCCCAGCAATTGGCTCAGCGAGGCCGTGCCCGAGGTGGCGTGTACGCGACGTGGATGTCCCACGAGTAGCCCAGCCAACACAACAGCGCGAGTGTGGAGGGCGCCGTGCCGTACGTAACTTAATCCATGTCGGTGGTGATCTGTTCTATCATACTCTCTCTGTCTTCCTCCATGAGCAACTGCATCCACGGCCTCATAAAAGCTGAGACAGCGTGCAGCCCAGGCCAGAGTCTACCATAATCAAGATCCTTCGCATCTTTTATCCCTACTGTCTACAGCTTTGGTGTCTTGCATTGCTTGTTTCGTCATGGACTTTTCAAGCGACTGCACAACAGTGTGGCTCATCGAGCCAGACGATTGTACGCTGTGGACATCTCGTCACAATTTCGTGCGTGGCGACGCGGCTTCTGGTCTCCTGGCGCATGCAAAAGGCAGCGCTTCTCCGTCGTCTCCTTCACGACTGACGGCGACTCCATGTGTGGCTCAAGGATACTGCGTTCTACCAAGAATCATTGAACGCAGACACTGGATGATGGCTGTGATCCTGGCGCCAGCGACGCGGCCCATGGCCACGCAGCCTGCGTGATGCAGTTCCGATTCCAGCTGGACGCTGGCAATGCGCTGCGTGACATTTTCACCCATGTGCCCTCCAATAGAGACATTCGTTCGTCTCTACAGGTTCTCTTTGGCTGTGCGCATTGTCAGGAAGAGTAGCAAGGTCACTAAAACCGAGTACCTCTCCGTCACGAGCAGACGTTTGTGACTTGAAGCGCCGGTCTCTTGTCCCACGCGATCGTTCAAGTTCTGTACCACAGTGTCTCCACAGTCCACAAACCCAGCAGCGGATGCAACGAGGACCGTTGACGCCTTGGCACAAACAACAGCCAAGCGCTACTCGCAGAGTCGACGCGACTCGAGTGTCTTGGGCGTTGTGCCTTGGGCGTTGTGTACTGTACCGCGCAGTTCCAGTGCCGAGTCGCCAGATCGTGGCGATCTGTCATCTCGGCGTGGCGCCGTGGCCGAGGTCACTGGAGGACCGCACTCTCGTGAACTGAACCAGCCACAGTACAGTACTGTTCACTACACCTGGTTTCAGCACTCTCGCAGAAGAGACCTTCCTCATCTCTACGAATCGTAGTGCGATAGGGAAGAACGGCTAGCTCTCTTCTGATCTTTCTAGGCGGGATATGTTAAAGATTCCGCCTGCGGGCTCGAGCCGCGAGGAGCATCTCGTGGTGGATGACAAACTCAGCGGGAGGAATCCTGGATAACTGGGAGCTTCCCGTTGATTCTGAAGAAGCGTTGACCTTCTGAATGGCTTCTGTTCTCGCAGTAATTGCGGTGAAATGGAGTGAAATGCGCAGACATCGGCCCCAAAAGAGTGAGTTCGCAGCCAGAACTGTCAGCCATTAGGACGACAAACCTGTCAGAACATATACATTGCTTGACTACCAAGATCTATTCTGGTTGAAAGTAATTTCTACCTACCTCCTATACCGTATGTCTTCTCACTCCACCAGCAGTTTCGTTTCCCGCTGTTGCAGTTACCTCAACTCGGACGTACTTTCTCTGTCGGGCTCGGATCTCCCCGTCCAATCCACACAACAGCCCCTCCAGTCGCACGTTGCATAGCCCGCAGCGGCCCGTTTGTTGAGTGCCAACAAGCCGCAGCCTATCCTGGACAGTCCACTGACTCTCTGGGTGAGAAAGCGACGGCCGCCCTCCAGTCCCCTTCGACGCCGCGGCTCCGCCTCGGTGTTTTCCTGTTCCACAATCAAAAAGAACGCCGGCCTGCCACGCTGTCCGCTGTCGCTTGCGTTGCTTCGGGTGCTTCTTCCTCCAGTGTCCCTTCCTCCGCGTCTCACCCACCAACACACAAGGCATGGCTCCATTGCCGTCCCATAAACCGACTACGCTGTACGACGACGCGGCGCACCAGGGCGTCGACGCCATGCTCCAATCACCGGGCGACCGCAGTCGCTACAACTACCAGGACATGCAGCAGCAGTACGCGCCGGCGCGGTCCATGACCTCGTCCAGCGGCCACCGCAGCAACCACACGACCCAGACCAACGCCAAGCTCGCGGCGTTCGATGTGCTCGATGTCAAGAACCCAATGATCGTGAACCAGTGCACGCTCAGCTGGCAGAACGTGTCGTTCACGGTCCAGTCCAAGCGCTCGTCGGGCCGCAATGCGTCGGGTGAGCGTCGTATCCTCAAGAACATCACGGGCCGCTCGGCACCTGGTGAGCTCACAGCGATCATCGGTCCGTCGGGCGCTGGTAAGACCACGCTGCTTGATATCCTGGCTGACCGCAGCGACGGCACGGGCCGTGTGGAAGGCACCGTGGAGGTGAACGGCCGTGCGCGTAACCCGCAGACGTATTCAGCAATGATGAACTACGTGGCCCAGGAGATGTCGTTCCTGGGATCATTCACAGTGCTGGAGACGCTTCAGATGGCCGCTGGTCTCAGTCTGCCCAACCACATTCCACGAGTGACCCGCGAGATGCGTGTCCAGGACGTGATTGAGGACATGGGGCTGCGCAACTGCGCGCGTACGCGTGTGGGTGATATCTTCCACAAGGGAATCTCCAACGGCCAGCGCAAGCGGCTGAGTATCGCCATCGAACTGCTGTCCAACCCGTCGATCCTGATCCTGGATGAGCCCACCTCGGGTCTTGACTCGTCTTCGGCGCAGCGTGTGATGGAGCACCTTGTGAAGCTGTGTAAAGAAGGCAAGAACGTGCTGTGTACGATCCACCAGCCGTCGTCGGCGATCTACGAGATGTTTACGAACGTGATGATCCTGTCCACGGGTGAGATGATGTACTTTGGCCCGACGGCCAACACACTGGCCCACTTCTTCAGCATGGGCTACGTGTGTCCGATGTACTCGAACCCAGCCGAGTACTTCTGCCAGCTCGTGAACAAGGACTTCCACGACCACTTGAAGATGGAGCCATTTGTGGCCTCCTGGGAGCAGAGCGCTGAGGCCAGCAAGCTGAAGCTGGCTATCACCTCCGACCGCTCGCGTCCAGACATGACCAACCAGGAGATCCTCAAGGCGTTCACGCCGTCGGCGTGGAACCAGTTCCTCGTGCTGCTGCAGCGCAACTGGCTCAACAACCTGCGCAACCCTGGTGTGTTCTGGATCCGTGTGTTCATGTACGTCATGCTCTCGTTCATGGTCGGTACCATGTACCTGAGATCCAACAACAACATCACGTCCTCGGCGATCGTTCCACTGCTGTTCTACGTCCAAGCTTTCCTCGTGTTCATGTCCGTCGCTGCGCTGCCCAGTTTCATCGAACAGCGTGCCGTGTTCCAGCGTGAACGCATGAACAACTCGCTGCATTTGTTCAGCTTCACAATGGCCAACTTCATCGCAGCGATCCCGGGCATCGCGTTTATCGCTGTACTCTCCACTGCGATCGTCGTGTACTCGGCTGGCGTCCATTCGTTCGGCAGCTTCTTCCTGAACTTGTTCCTCTCGCTCGTAGTCGCAGAGTCGTTCATGCACGTGATCGGCGCTGCTGTGCCCCACTACATCATCGGTATCGCGTTGGGTGCTGGTATGTTCGGCATGTTCATGTTGTGCGAGGGCTTCATGGTGCCCTACAGCAGCATCCCCGATTACTGGATCTGGGGCTACTACCTGGCGTTCCACACGTACAGCTTCCAGTCGTTCATGTACAACCACTTCTCGCAGAACAACGATGAAGAGTCCTGGGCTGTGCTCAAGTCCTACGACATGCAGGACGTGAACGTCACCCAGAACATGCTCATCCTCGTGGCCTACGCGGCTGCGCTCCAAGTGCTGTTCATCATCGTGTTGTACCTGCGCTACCGTCGCCGCTGAACGAAAGGCGCGACGGACGCTGTGGATCGTGGATACTGAATGGTAGTGTAGGTGTAAATATGAAGTGGATATTGGATTTCTCTACATTTGACTTGGTGGCTGACAGTACCAGTAGATAAGGAGCCTCATGCGTACTACGTAGTACCAAACGCCATCCAAGCTTCAACCACGGCAGACCAGGTCAGACATGTTGAGAGTCTCCAGAAAATGAAGCCATCTCTGGTAGGCTGCGACGAGGTGTTCATTATCAGAGGACTTCAACGTGGGACCAGGCTGCGTGCTCATGTCACTAACGGCACGATGGCCAAAGCATGGCGAGAGCCCCACCGTCCAACGGGGCCACTCTTCTTTTCACCTCCAGAACCCACGGAACTCACTCATCAGTTCGATGCCGAGCACTACTATTGTACTCTGCATAAGTCATGGTCCCAAAAATTTTAGTTCTTGAATTTTGAGAGAACCACTGACCCGATCAGTACGTGAAGGGCCTCAATCGACGCACAAACAAAGCCACATCAACCTTGATGCGGTCTCCCGTCGTAGGGAGCACACCGATCGATGAAAAATGGAGGAAGTGCCTCCAAACTGGGCAACTGAGTTCTTCATATTTAGGTAACTTCTGAATTATGATGACCCCAGGGCATTTTCAGGATGGAAACCGCGAACCGAATATTAGACGCAGCACATACGGACACGCTCATCGTGGTCCGAGCTACTGAGTCTCTCTCTGGGCTGAACGCGATGCCTTCTTCGGTGACAAATTTGTCCCTTTTGGCCACAAAAATGTCTCTTTTCTGTGAATATGAGGAACCAAAAGGCAAAAAATCGCCGCCTTTCCCGTGCACAACGTCTGCTTTTGTGGTTTTGGCCAATCGTTGCGCTCCAAATAGTCTAACCCTATTCCCGAAGGAATATCACCGGCTGAGTTGCTCTCTTTAGACCCGTCTATCGAAGAAACGAACACGTTTTAGCTGAAACAGACGCCGGATTCGAGTTCTAGACGCGAAATTACCCCTTAGGTTGTGACTATCACTATGGGTTTTCCTAAAATTGAGCATTT
>JAADXI010000755.1:0-15412 GCA_023337615.1 Pythium brachiatum | reverse complement strand
TGGTCTTGCGCACGTGCTGCATGGAGCGCGAGACTTGGTCCTGCTGCATCTGGTGGGCCGAGTCAAACACGTTGGCACGCAGCGACTGGTGGATCTCTTCCAGGCGAAGCGCGCTCTGCGCGAGGGCTCTGTTATGGGAAATGCACGCTGTGGTTAGCAGAGACCTAGGTGCTGGGAAGACGAGAAGGTACGACCGACTTGGTCTGGGTGTAGTCTTCGTCTTCGGGCGAAGCTGTGAGCGTGACAGTCGACCCATTCAGGCAGCATTAGATGCTCACGTGTCAATCACTGAGTTTAAGAAGGAGACGCACCGTCCTGGATCTGGCTCTCGAAGAACGCGGAGAAGCAGTGCATGAGCTGCACGCTGGCCTGCGCGTGTGCCTGCGACGTCTCGATGTAATGCGTCATAGCGCGGGAGAGCTTGTCCAAGTTCTCATTGTACTTGTTGAATCTGAGCCAACATCAAGTTAGCGTTAGTGGAGACGCTGGTTGAGCACGCCAGATCCACACGCACCGCTGGCAGCGGAACTCGAGCACGGGATCCATGCAGTCTTCCCCTCCGGCGCTGATGGTCCGTACGATCTCGTCCTTGAGCCTGCGAGACCACTCAACCGCGCATCAGTCATAAGCCTAGATCCCGAATGGAATGAGCACATCCACGCACCGTTTCGAGCCATCTTTCATGTTCTTAATCTACTCCGACACACATCCGTCAGACGCTGAGGCTTAGCCACAGAGAGAGACAAAGAGAGAGCGAGGGCACCACTCACCCATGACGCCATCGTGTGCGGATCTCCGGATCTCTTCGGCTTGCTGTCTGTTGCTCTCTTGCTGTCCTTGCTTTCGCGTTTGGCACCGAGGCTTCTCCTGCTCGAGTGTCACCAAGAGACGCGAAGGTTCCAAACGTTCCAAACGAAACGCTTGCGTGAAACTCGTCCGGCGTTTCTCTCAAGGCGGATCTTAGCAATGGATGTCAGTATCTATAGTGTGCCACCGATGGCCCAGGAGCATGGTGCGAGTTCTTCATGTTCTTCATCACAGCAGATCATTCGGCGATTCGCCTCGTTGATACTATGATGTGTCTCTCCAGTGCAAGCGTTCTCTTCGTCGCCATTTTGGTCGCGTCTCCTCTCCTCTCGACCGCTAGACCAGCGTATGTGCAGCTCATTCCCAGCGGCTCGTCCGTGCAGGGTGTTGTTGCTCTCGGCCACCAGAACCCCAGCGGTGGTGGCGCGGTGAACGCGTTTGGCCAGGCCTTCCAAGCCAACAACTTCCAGTGGACCACTGCGTTGTGTCGAGCGGATTCCGACGGTGACGGCGCGACGAACGGCGAGGAGCTCAGCGATCCGTGCTGCACGTGGCAGCCAGGTGGAGCCACGTCAGCGCAAGCTGCAGCCACACATCCAGGTGTCGCGAACACGTTCTCTGCGTCGGATCTCGCGGCGATGCGATGCCTCACAAGTGGCACAGCTGCAGCCACAACGGGCAATGAGACGCAGCCCAGTGCGAATACCGCAGGCGGTCCAGCTGCCACGGAGCCAGCGACGGTCGCTGGGCCTGGAACTGGCGAGACGGCTCCTCCTCCGTCTGTAGCTAGTGGTGGCTCGGGATTTATGAGTGCCGAGCCGCCAGCGTCTCCAATGCCAGTGGCACCGTCGCCGACGAAAGCGGAGAGCGACACGGCTAGTGACAAGCCCACAGCCACCAGGAGCGCCGCGTCGGAAGCTGCATTGGCTACAGCGGTTTGTGTGTTCAGTGCCGTCGCTCTCATGACGCTGTAGGATCTCTGCGTGGCTTGCAGTACTGTAGAAGCTTCACGTGCTGCCATCGTCACCACTCGTTGAGAAAGGCAACTTCAATGTCGTCGTACTTAATCGAATGGATACAGTTCTCGAATGACTAGCGTGTCCCTTGTTTCTGTTGGTCCGGGTCGCGAGCAAATTGAAAAATGGACACCAACGTGCCGAGCGTCGCCGACGTTTTCTCGCGCGCACTGAGTTCCAACGGCTCGCCAGCTGCTCCATCGACTGCGCAGACGAGAGACGCGTCGATCGGTGGGTTTCTCGTGTGTCTGGACGTCCCAGAAGCCACAGAATTCGGCATTGACTACGAGGTTTTCCGCACGGGACCCAAGTTCCAGGGTGTCAAGTTCGTGCCGCTGGGCGTGCACTTTGTGGTCTTCCGGTCCAAAGACCACGAGCACGGCATTCGGCAAGGCTTCTTCGTCCATGTGAAGCAGCAAAGCCAAGTGATTGCGCGTGAGTGGTGCGCCGAGAAGGAAGAACTGGGCCTGCCACGGCTCGGGCTCAACGTCGAGCACTTGGAGAGTGAGCATGCATCCCGAAGCGATTGAGGCGAGTAGCTTTGTACAGCGGACAGCTAATCGTGTGTGCGTGTATGGCTGTGATGTAGAGGCCGTGCGGTCGTTCCAGCTCGACGCGGGGCTGGGGCCGTACCCGAAGCAGCACGCCAAGGTGTGGCATCGACTCTCCCTCTACATCAGTGAGACCGTGCTCCAGGTACGATCCATCGCATCATCTTGTAGTTGCTATCCACTTCACTAACGTACTATATGCGTATATAGCGATGCGGCGTGGAGCCTGGCGCTATCATCGTCCCTGGAGGCGTCGACGACGCGGCGCTGGACGCGGGAGCGAGCGGCGTCGTGCCGTTCTTCGCCGACCAGCCACGCACAGTTCGGTTCACGACGCTGCGCCGTCGAGACGTCTCGCAGATGACGGCGGCGGAACGCACCGCGTACAATTTCGACAAGAGGTGGGTGTTCTTCTGCTCGTTGCTGGCTATTGAGGCGTTCTGATGGTCTCCAATATGGCATACTTTTTCAACCAGCGCGATGCTCACGGACATGCTGACGCAAGACTTCGGCGGCTCGTGGCAGGATCTGCTGGGCGAATTCCAGCTCGCGTTCGTGGTTTTCCTGCAGCTTTCATCACTCGCAGCACTGGAGCAGTGGAAACAGGTGCGTTTGATACTTGACTGATCTATATTACTCCAATATCTGACGATTCTTCGACTGTCTAGATGGTCTTCCTGCTCTGCTCGTGCGAGAGCGCGCTGTCCACGCACGCTGCGCTCTTCGTCGCGTTTGTCAAGGCACTGCGCACGCAGCTGATGCAGATTCCCGTGGATTTCTTTGAGGACGAAGTCGCTGAAGGCAACTTTTTGCGGCCGTGTCTCGCGTCGCTGCTGGAAGTGCTCAGCGATTGCGACTTCTCCCACGAGGTATGGCAGACTGGCTTTCCTCACATCCCCACAGTATCTAATGCACACCTTGTTGTAGCTTTCTACGCAGCGGAATCGCCTGGCGCAGCTCCTGCAGACGCGCTTCCGCTTCGCTGCCCACGGCGCCGTCGATGAGTCCGAGATGGACGAATTCGCGCCGACCATCGTGCCGCCAGAAGAGGTGCGTCTACCACGAGCTGCATACCCACGTGTGCGCCATCATCTTCTCTAACTGACTGTGTATCTGCCTCTCCATTACCACGCTGCGTTCGTCCACTAGCAGCTGCAGAGCGACGACATCTCCATGGCGGACTCCGATTCCCAATCCAACGAAGCCATCGCATTGGCGTTTCTCCAACAGCTCAAGTAGCGACCATCACTCACCGAAAACCCAGAGACGTGGCGTCGGATGGGTTGAGAATCCTAGTTTAGTGGTCGTTCATCCTAATGTTACGTATGAAACGCACGTTATTCTAGGTTTCCCTCGAAAAGGGGAGCTTTTGGCTCTGCGGAGATCCCGGCGCCGTCACCTCACCGTCCCAAGCCCCAAGCAGGACGCGAGACGAGAAACGAAAGGGACGAGAAGCGGAAGCACGCGTCTCTCTCTCCTTGCTTCTCTGCGTGTCGTCTCTGGTGATGAAGACACCGCAGACGCAGACGCAGGCGCCGCCTAATGGCGTGGCGCCGCCGCCGCCTCAGGCGCAGCAGCAGAGTCAACCGACTCAGCCGCCGCCCGCGCACGTGAACGTGAACGCGCACGCGCGGCCCTTCCAGCCGCAGCCGCACCACTACCCACAGCACCCACAGCACCCGCAGCACCCACAGCACCCGCAGCATCCGTACGCTCAGCACCCGCAGCACCCACAGTACCCGCACGACGCCATGGGGCCGCCACGCGGTGCGCCGCACTTCGGTGCGTTGGTTTGCTTGTTATTGCTTGAGCATGGGAGAGGGAGAGAACTGATGTGGCGGATTCTGTGTGTTTTCGTTGGTTTGTGTGAACGACAGAGTACCGACCGAAGGGCGACTTCCCAGACCAGGTGCGTTGCCGTGGATAGTGAAGTGGATGAGAGGGAGTTGTGGGCTGACGCGGCGCTGACTGTAGATGAACCACCCGGACGGAGGCGCCGACATGCCGCCGCCGCCCTTCAAGCCCGGCGGGCCGCTGCAGCCAGTGCGTGCTTGTCTGTCTATTAGCACTCTACTGACTTGAGGATACTGTACTCATGGAATCCTTGTATCCACCACAGCACGCGCGTCCGTACCCTGGCCCAGGCTTCATCCCCGGCGCGCACAACAACGGTGTGCCGCCGCAGTTCCGTGGTCCTCCAGGCGGCCCGCACGGCTACCAGCAGCGCATGCGCGGCCCACCACGCGGCATGCCCCAGCAGAACTACCCGCCGCGTGGCGCCATGAACCACCCGCGTGGCCAGCCACACTACCCGCCGTACATGCAGCAGCCCATGCACCACCCAGGCGCGTACGGACTGCCGCCAGGCGTGCCAGGCGGACCACCGTACATGCCGCCGCCAGGCCCGATGCCCGGATACCCAGGTGGGCCAGGCCCAGGCATGGGCATGGGCATGCCCATGAACCACATGCCACCACCACACGCTCACACGGCCCACGCCGCGCCACCGCCACAGCAGCGTGAGAAGAAGGTGCTGACGATCCTTGACCCGAAGACCGGCCTGCCTATCACGTTCAAGGCAGCTACCCCTGCTGCTACGACCCCTGCTAGTGCTGCGCCTGCGGCAGCTCCATCGACGCCCGCCAAGCCAGTTGACAGTGCGCCTTCGCCAGTCGTCAAGCCACAGCCAGTTGTGAAGCAGCCCGTGGAGGAAGCGCCGCGAGCGACCAAGTCGCCAGCGAAGAAGACTGCCAAGCCCAGTAACAACGTGAACGCTGGTGAAGAGCTGCTGGCCAAGGTCCGCGCGATGATGGAGGCTAAGAAGAACGGCTCGGCACCAGTGGAGACGGCCGCGCCTGCGGCTACGGAGAAGAAGACCCCAGCTGCGCCTGTCAGCCCAAAGAAGACCACGCAGAAGGCTGAGCCGGTCAAGCAGGCCGAGCCCGTCAAGAAGGTTGAGGCCGTCAAGAAGGTTGAGCCAGTCAAGAAGACAGAGCCGGTCGCTGCTCCTGCCAAGAAGCCAGAGTCGGTTGCTGTTGCGGCGAAGAAACCTCAGCCAGAGGTTGTTGCGTCGCCGAAGAAGGCTCCTGCGAGTCCGAAGAAGGCTCCTGCGAGTCCGAAGAAGGCACCAGAAAGCCCGAAGAAGGCACCAGAAAGCCCGAAGAAGGCACCGGAGGCCCCGAAGAAGGCACCGGAGGCCCCTAAGAAGGCACCAGAGAGCCCCAAGAAGGCGCCTGAGAGTCCGAAGAAGGCACCGCAGAGCCCGAAGAAGACGACGGTCGCGTCCACGACGCCTGTGTCGTCGCCAAAGCAGACCGCAGCCAAGTCGCCGTCGCCAAAGAAGAAGGCTGCGGCCACGGGAGACCTCATCAACAGCGTGGGAGTGCAGGAAGGCGGCAAGTGGACCTACTCGCGCGAAGCGCTTCGACTGTACGTGGCTCTCTATAGCGTATGCGTGGGTCTAGAATGTGGACGACTGATCTCTTTGTGTATGATAGGTTCCGTGAGCTGTACGCAGAGCTTCCAGACGCTGCGAAGGAAGGCGAATTCAAGTGGCCGACCATGGAGATCGTGACCGAGAGCACTGGCCGCACCCGCGCCCCTCGTGGCGGTGGCCGTGGCGGTCGTGGAGCCGAAGGCGAGGCCGGCGGCGCTGGCTGGGACCGTGGCAGCGAGAAGCCTGGCCTCAACCGCCAGTCTTCGCGATCGTCGGGCGGTGGTGGCGGCGGCAGCTGGCAGCGATCGCAGGATCTGCCGAAGCGCGAACACGAGGAGCGTGGTGGTCGTGGCGGTCGCGGCGGTCGTGGTGGTGGTGGTGGTGGGGGTGGTCGTGGTGGCCGTGGCGGCCGTGGCGGCCAGCAGGAGCCGCTGTTTGACGGACCGGTCAAGCCGCTGGAACGGTCGGACAACCGCTGGATCCCAGTCAAGGCCGAATCAAACCTGGAGGCCGCGAAGAAGAAGGTGCAGAGTATCATGAACAAGATGACCCGCGAAAAGTTCGACAAACTGGCGGCGCAGATCACGGAGATCAACATGGACAGCCTCGAGATCCTGCAGGGCGTGATCAAGATTTTGTTTGACAAGGCGCTGGGTGAGCCGCACTTCTGTGATATGTACGCGGACCTGTGCGTGCACTTGGAGGCGAACTGGAAGGAGTGGTCGTTCCTCAAGATCGTGCAGAACGACGACAACAACAAGTTCTACTGGACGACGATGGCCGAGGCCGACTCGGAGGTCGTAGGCCCGTTTAGCAGCGAAGCCGACGCGTTGGATGCCAGCAGCAGTGGCGAGTTTGAACCTGTGCCGGCGCCGCAGAATTTGAAGCTCCACGAAGTGCGTATCCGCGGCGACAAATTCCTGAAGCTGTGGGTGGACGAGCAGAACGACGGCCCCGAATTCTACTGGTCGGGTCAGTTGATGGAGGATATCGGCGAGGACCAGATCCTGAACGGTCCGTATGAGACCCACGACCTGGCGACCCGCCACGCGACCAAGGCCTGTTCGTTCAAGCGCATTCTGCTCAACGCATGCCAGGAAGAGTTTGAGAAGGACAACATCTACGAGGAGCTTGAGGAGAAGTTCAAGAAGGACAAGGAGGACGGCACGATGGCGCCCGAGGCGATCGCTGAGTACGAGGAGAAGCGCATCATTATGAAGAGCCGCATGCTTGGCAACATTCGCTTCATCGGTGAACTGTACCGCAAGGGTATGCTCCAGGAGCGTATCATGCACGAGTGCATCAGTAAGCTCATGGGCGTCAAGACTGGCGCGAACGGAATCGAGCCGAGCCACCCGGGCAACGCGCCGGATGAGGAAAGCATCGAGTCGCTGGTGAAGCTGTTGGGCACGATGGGCAAGGACTTGGAGCGCTCGAATGCCTCGGCCATGGGCATGTACTTCGCGTACTTGGAGCGAAAGCTGCTCAAGGACAAGCGTCTGTCGTCGCGTATCACGTTCATGATCCAGGACGTGATCGAAATGCGTGGCAACAACTGGCAGCCACGTCGCAAGGAGATCAAGGCCAAGTCACTGGACGAGATCCGAAAGGAAGCCGAGCGTGAGCAGCAGCGAGAACAGCAGCGACCACCAGCCAGCGCGCCTTCGGGTGGAGGCCGTCCGGACGCGTTCCGCATGGACGGACGCCGCTCAAACTCAAGCCGCGACGGAGGCTTCTCGCAGCGTTCGACGACGGCACCAGTGTACTCGTCGCAGTCGATGAACAGCCGCAGCGGCGGTGCCAACAAGATGCAGCTACCCAGCCGTGGCATCCAGCGTGACGACTCTGTGAAGACCGGTCCACAGGGCCGCCCCGCGTCGTTCGGTGCCGGAGCGCGTGGCCAGGCGCGCGCGCCGCCTGCGTCGGCCGGTCCAGTGCTGGGTAAGCAGGGCTCCCGCGGTGGTCGTGGCGGCAGTGGCCCAACGACGCCAAAGCACAAGGACGCTGAGCGTTCGGCTCCAGTCGTGGCGACGCTGTCCGAAGACGATAAGGAGGCGATCGAGAAGAAGGCGAAGTCGATCGCGGAGGAGTTTGTGTCGATCGAGGACCTCGCGGAGGCAGATACTTGCTGCGTGGAATTGCTGAAGCAGTTCAAGTCGCATGCCGATGTGCCTGGCCTCGTTGCCACGGGCGTGCTGAAGCTCGCGATCGAGGCGAAGGCGGAAGCGCAGCGCAAGATGTTCGCGCTGCTCGAGAAGCTGAGTGTGGAGAAGTCGTCGCTGTCGTTTGAAGGAATCCGCGTGGGTATCAAAGAGACGATCGCGTTCGGCAACGACCTGTGGTGTGACGTGCCGAAGCTCCACGAGAACCTGGCGGATTTCATCGTACGCTTTGCCAAGATCTCGGAAAAGAGCGGTGTGACGCTCGACTGGCTCATGGGCAGTTGCGTGGAGGCGCTCGACGCGGAGATCTACGAGGAGATCATCCAGGGCGGTTTCTTGGCGGAGGTGTGTGGCTGCACACTCAAGTCGCTCAAGACAATCAACGTGGAGAAGGCCAAGACGCTCGTGCGCAACACGCACGTGACGCTGCTGGGTCTGTTCCCAGACTACAAGCAGAATGCACAGGACTTCAAGAAGTGGCTGGACAAGCACGAGATTGGCGAGGCGCTCGCGCTGCAGCCGGCTGTGGACTTAGCTGAGCACTGGATCAAGTCGAAGAATCTGGAGGAGACCGTGAAGTGGTACGAGGACTCGGTGCCAGAGAGCGTGAAGAAGGACCCGGTGTTTGTGTCGCTGGCCTGCGTGCTGGTACTGCGCAGTCTGAAGAAGGGCTCGCTGCCGTCGGACGACGAAGGCATGCTCTTCAACGGGCTCTGCGTGAGCGTGGAGAGCCAGACGCGTTTCGTGGCCGCGCTGTTCCAGACGCATGGAGCGGTGCCGGACGATGGTAAGTGGTTTGTGTGTATGCTGGTGGACCGTGTGAGCTGCGCGTACAATGACTGACGGGGACTTGTGATGTGTGTGATGTATTAGCGGAGGCGTTCAAGAAGCTGCTGACGCACCTGGTGAAGGAGCAGCGGTCGATCCCGAGCGTGGCACTGAGCAAGTGGCTCGAGCTCAAGAACGACACGAGCGTGGGGCGGAAGCGCGCGCTCGCCGCGTTTGGAGATTTTGTAGAGGACCTAGCCAAGAAGACCAAGTAAGCCTAGTGTGGCAAAGCACACACCCAGGGCTGTCCTCGCAATCTCTCTACTAGCATTAGTACCCGGTAGGAGTTCGTTCGATCTAGACGCTGTGTTCGCTCGCAATGTGCACATTTGATTATACTATCTGCGTCCGTCCCATTCTGTGCCGTCTATCATACCATCTCTCTCTGTTTCTATGCGAGCTTGTGCTGCCGCGTCGTCAAAAAGTCTTCTTCTCGCTGCTGGAGCTGTTCATACATAGCGTTAGTAAGTGAGACCGTGGGTTTCTACTACTATTCCAAGTGCAGGCCTTTCCGCCACGCACCTCTCGCGAGCGGTGCTGGGTCTCGCTCACGACGCTCGCGCCCTGGCCTGCCTGCTGGCGGATCTTCTCCAGCAGCTTGGCGTTGAGCTGCACCTCGAGCGACGTCTGGTCGGCCTGCAGACTGCGCTTCTCCTTCTCCTCCATCTGCAGCTTGAGCACTTGCTGCTGGCTCTGGTTGCGCACAGCACGCTGCTGCTTGGTGAGTTTGTCGCGGCGCTCACCCTCGATGCGGTCCTGCTTCCACAGCTCCGCCTGCGTGTTCAGTTCGCGCTTGAGACCAACTTCCCGCTCTTTCTTTTCGATCATCTGTAGCTTGAGGTACTCTTGCTGCGTGAGATTGCGGCGCTCAGCGTCCTCTTTCTTCTTGCGCAGCCGCTCGTTCTCCTTGGCGTCGTACTCCTCTTGGTACTTGTGCACGCGGTCCTCTTCCTCTTTAGCGCGTGCGTCCATGTCAGCCTTGGCCGTGTCGCCGAAGAACTTCATGCGCTTCTTGACGCTTGTAGCCATGTCCTCGATCTGCTTCTTGCGCGCAATTTCCTTGGCTTCTTCCATCTTGATGTAGTCGGCTGCCAGCTTCATCTCGAGCTCGCGGTCGCGGTCTTTGGCCTCCTGCTTGCGTCTCAAATCCTCTTGGTTTTCCTGCTGCACGCGTGTGATCCGTAGCTTCTCGGTCTCTCTTCTGACTCGCTCGCGCTCGATCTCCTCCTCGTTCTGCTTGCGTAGTAACTCGGCCATGCGTGTCTCCTGGTTCTTCTTGACGGCACGCTCTCGCTCCTGCTGCTGGAGCTTGGCGTGTCGCTGCTCCTCCTGGATCTTGGTGAGCTGCTTAGCCTGCTGCAGCTTCTTGAGCTCCTTTTGGCGCTCGGCCTCTTCCTCCAGCTTGAGTTTCTCCATGCTTTTCTCGTAAAACTGGGTCGCTGCCTGCTTCTCCGCCGCTTCCTGCTGGTGCCGCTGCTGCACTTGCTGCTCCAACGTCACCGACATGTACGACCGCGCCTTCTCTCGCTCTTGGCGCTTGCGCTGGGCCTCCTGCTGCTCTTCCACGGTGCCGAACTTGACGATCTCCTCCCAGATCCCGTTGCTCTTCTCCTTCTGCGGCGACACTTTCGGAGGCAAGCGGAAACCCGTGCTCAGCTGCTGCAGCTGCGACTGCGTGAGGTACACGTTCTCCTCCAAGTCATCCGTAGCAGCCACACTCGCAGCCGCAGCAGAGCGGTGCTTGGACGACGACCGCGCCTGGCGGCCGCTGCCCCTGCCGCCGCTGCGGGCCGAGCGCTCTTTGTTACCCGACACCGTTGCGCGGCGTCCCGACGACTGGTCTTTCACCTGAGGCGGCTGCGATTGACTCGCGTCTTGTCCCTCAGAGCCTCTTGCGGACGCGGCGATCTGCTTCTGCTCGCTGCGACGTGCGCAGATCTCTCCAACGACCGCACTGAGCTGCTCGTCCGAGAGCTCCACGCCCAGCCCGCGGCTCTGCTGCATGCGCATGACCTCACCAGCCAGCTCTTCCGCCAGCTTGGGGCTCTTCTTCAGACTCTGCTGGATGCGCGCGCACAGCGCGAGTCGCATGTTGTCCTTCATCTGCAGCAGCCGCGCCTTGTCGCGGAGCTTCTCGCGGTCCACGGTGCGCACCGAGTTCAGGGACATGAGCGACTGCGTGTCCGAGGCCTTGCCGCCGCCCGGTCGCATCGCCGTGAGCTTACCCGTCATGCTGGTGTGGTACAATCAATGCGTGGCGTCTCGCCTCTCCAGCGCTTCTGGCGACGCGCAGCTCCACGCGCAGCAGCAGCAGCAATTGCATCAGAACGCAGCGAGCGATACACGCGCAGGAGAAAAATAGCGAGCCGGCCACGCTCGTATTTTCAGAACATGGGTTCACTGACCTGTAGCAACGTATATTGAGCTGCTCGTGTATCGACTATGGCAGGTCATCACGTTGCTCTTCGATTTCCACACAATCGGAGTGGCAAATCGAACGAATATGGTGAGCTGACGGCCACGAAAGGCCTGTGGGAGACGCAGATACTGACTCACAGGTGGCGGATGTAGGCAGCGGTGACGATGGAGAGCGTGAAGGCGAAGCTGGCGGACGCGCAGCAGCGACTGGCGGCTGTGGAGAAGGCGCTGGAGGAGCGCGAGAGCGTGCGCCGCGTGCAGCAGCATCTCGCGAAGGCCAAGCTCTCGAGCGCGTTCCTCAAGTCGGCGCCGCGTGACTACTACTCGTGGACGCTGGCGCAGCGCGGGTATGAGTTCTGATGGGGAAATGTCTGTCTGAAGCGGGAGGACTCATGGAGATTCGATTATGCGGTGGTGACTAGTGCGTTTCTGCAGTGCTCGGTGCCGCACCTGTGCAAGAGCATCATCGTGGAGAACACGGCGTGCACGAACAAGGGCACGGAGGACCCACTGAACAGCAGGTGTGTGAGAAGCTTCACAGTCGTGAAAGAGGCAGGAGGCGGAGGGAGCTGACTTCGACGTCCTGGTGATGATCGCAGATACTACTGCGTGGTGCTGCAGTACAACTCCAAGCTGAACGCGGAGCAGCTCATGCGTTTCGTGCGCAACCGCATCCCAGAGGCCTCACGTCCATCGCGAAAGGCCTTTAACTTCCAGCACGCGGATGCAAAGGTGGGTTCGTGTTGGTCGTCCGGCTCGTTTGTAGATGATCCAGAAGGCTAATTAGTTTCTGTACTGATCGCAGGCCGCAGAGGAGCTCACGGGCTTCAAGTTCAACGGCGTCTCTACGTTCGGCATGAAGCAGTTCATTCCGGTGAGCCAACTTGATCGAGTAGATCCCTGCATCCCTCCCTAGTGACCACTAACGAACCCACCGCTGATATGTTGGGCTCTTTTGTTTGGCAATAGATCATCATCTCGGGTGCTGTTGCCGACCTGAAGCCGGCCTTTTTGTGGCTCGGCGGTGGCGCGGAGGACGTGAAGCTGCGCATCAGAGTCTACGAGCTCATCTCGTCGCTTGGCGCTGTCGTGGCCCCTGACCTCACCACGCCACGCGACGATATTGAGTGAAGTGTTGGAATTAGTCTGAACGTTAGGCTAGGCTAGCCCATTCGTATTTTACCGATCCGTAAAATACCGATGTCAGTCAATAAACCTGAATACTTTAGGTTCAAACCCATCGCTCCGACGGAATGATTGTCCCAGTGGGGCACTTTGGCGAACTCACGAACAACACAGCTCCTGATGGCGTCACGCATGGATCTGGAGGCGCGATTGCGTGCGCTACGCGAGCCACGTGCATCCGCCGCACCGCCAGCCCAACCGCCTCGCTCTCTCGTGCTTCCGCCGGTCGTTTCCGTGGCGGTGCCGTCGCAAACCGTCGCGAATTTGCCCGCCAAACGGCCCGTGAGTTCGCCGCCACGACCGAACTTTGCGACGTTTGACGACGCTCGCCAGGCGTCTACGAAGGCAAATGCAGCAGCTAGCAAGCCAGCAGAGCGGCCGTACGCGGTGCCGCCCCCTGCGCCAGCGCCACCGGCTGTGGATATGGCGAAAGTGCTCGGTCCAGCGTACGAAGAAGCCGTTTTGATGGCGCAGTTCGCGATCGACTGCGAGCGCCAGCGACTGGTACACACTGCTATCGACAACTACATCCGCGCAGGGCAGGCGCTGGTCGCGATAGGACGCCAGCAGACTGCACCGCATCTCCAGGCCATGTACGTTCTTGAAGGAATGGGGGAAATCTGCGACGTGTGAGCACCGAAAGAGACTAATGGATGGATGGATGGATGGATACTGCAGCCTCAAGTCCAAGGCATTAGCACTGCTGCAGCGAGCAGAGGGCCTAGACACGTGGGCAAATCGTATTATTGCGGAGAACAAGGCGAGTGCGCAGGCCAATGGCAGCGCCACGCTGCCGTCCACACGGTCGGCGAACGAAGCGACGCTGCGTGCCGCCATCGCACAGTCGCAGCAGCAGGACGAGCAGGCGCTGAGCGAGAAGGAGGCGCTGGTGAGCAAGATCAAGACAGAGAACAACGAGCTGCTGCAGCGGCTGAACCAGTTTGTGGTTCTGGCCAAAGTGCGCACGCGTTTCAGCCGCGTGATCAGCGCACGCCGCGCGAGAAAGGCGCAAGAGGCCGAGCGTCGCATGAGTCTGACAGGAGAAGGAGATGAGAACCACGATAATGCAGAGAGCACAGCGCCTGTGGTGAAGACTACAGCTCATGCTACGGTTGCTATAGGACCCCTCTCCGGGTCACGGTCCGCGTCGTCGTCGCCGCGTGAAGAGCAGAAGCGCGCGCTGGTGAATGAGCTCCACGCGCGCATCGGACTGCCTGAAGTGGACCACTTTCGAACATTCAAACCACTGGGAGAGAGCGCTGACCACGACCGGCGTCAAGACGCGTTAGAGCAGGAGCTCGAGGACGTGCGGGTGGAAGCCGAGCGGCTGCGTGCTGCAGTGCAGGAGATGGAGCAGACCATGAAACTGGCGGCCGAGCACTCGCGCGAGCGGTCCATCAAACTGGAAAAGCAGAAAGAAGAAGAAGTCACGCAGTTGCAGATGGAGCTGGAGCGAGTCAAGTCGGCGTTGGATCTGGAACGGAAGTCCAGCGGCAAGCGCTCGTCGGTGTATCTGGACAGTGATGATGACGATGACGACGACGATGATGAAGACGAAGATACTGAGCCAAGACCCAAAGAGCCCGACGCGTTCGAGGACAACGACATGATCAACAAACTGCGCACGTCGCTGCTGGGTCTGGGCTATGAGGAACACAGTCTGGACGACGACGCTGCAGGCCCACAGAGTGGACGCCGCGCGAGTCTGTCGAGAAGCCGCGGTTCGTCGGGCGACCGTGTGAGCCGCGTGGCGCGAGCGTCGCTGGACCACTCGTCGCCGCGCCATAGCTCCCAGCGAATGGGCTCGTGGGGATTTGATCGCGACGACGAGAAGCATGAAGAAGGAGACGACGACGACGGGATGTGGGTCTGAAAGGACTGTGTGGGTAGTATGATATGCTTTGGTCCCAGAGCCAGCACCACAAGATTTCGTCTTTGCGGTGATCCACTCTCCTTTCGCTTTCGCTTTCCACTTGCTGGACGTGCAGCATCTTTCCTCTCACCAGGTTCTGTTGGCCATGGTGGATACCCGCGATAGCCTTCGTTCCAACAGCTCCTCGCTTCAAATTTGATTGACTGGCTGTGAGAAAGGCGGCAAGGGCTGCACATGCCACATGAAAATGGCCACCATCAATTCGTATCCTATAGGGTCGTACTCGTTCTATCAGGATGCGATCGCTGGCACTAGCGACTGACTCTTCGATCGAAAGGGCAGCGTGGATGCTGCCCGTGGCGACGTGCGAACGAATGCGAAGCTTTCCACACACCGTACAAGTACTACGTAGTAACTACCAGGAAGACACTGGCAGCACACACGCTAGTCACAAGTTCAAAGAATAACAAGGAAGAAAGCCATCGCCGAAGCGGAATTGGTGGGTGGGCAAAATACTAAATACTAAATACTAAATACGCCACACTGTGGTGGTAGTGTGGTGGTGGTACGGGGACCATACATAACTGCTGAAGAGGCAGGTGAAGAGACAGATACCGGAGGCCTGCGACTGGACTGCCGGTAGTAGCTAGGGCGGATTGCCCCCACTACTTGGTCGTCTTAGCTGCCTTCATCTTGTCGGCCTTCTTCTTCATCTTCTTGGCCTTCTTCGCCTTGTTGCGCCGCTTTCGCTGGGCCTTCGTGGCCTTCTTCGTGGGCTTTGGAGCCTTCTTCGGCTTGATCTCCTGGCGCTTGGTGTCCTTCACGTCCTTCTCCACTGTGTTGGCCGACGCGTGGAGCTTCTCACTCTTGGCCACGAGCGTCGAGTCTTCGACGGCAGCGATAGGAGCGACTGGGCCAGCGGGATCCTCATCGTGGTCGTTCTCATTGGCGAAATCAATCGACACCGGGAGCCCCACAGTGTGGAGCTCAACCGGCACCAAGATCTCAGCCGCGAGGTCGACTGTCGAGAGGTCATTCTGCTGCTCTTCCACTGGGACTGAGTTTGGCACACTGACCGCACTGCCGACTGGTGCATCGACTTGCTCTTCTTCCACGTGGGTGGTCGCTACCGTCAC
>JAADXI010000754.1:0-15441 GCA_023337615.1 Pythium brachiatum | reverse complement strand
TAACTACCAGCGAGGGGGTTTTGTGCCTTGTGCTTTCCCACCTCAATCCCATCTCGTTGCAGTGGAACCCAAGTGTTTGTCTCTTCCTTTCAAGTCTAACCTCTGACCTTCGAGCTCCCACGCTCTTAGGTTATGAGCCCAAGCTCACGCACGGACTAAGAGAAAGCTGCAAGACAAGACATCGTCATGGAAGATCCTGATGACTTCGACATCCAGATTGGTGGTGACGATAACGAAGAAGTGGATGAAGCGTTCCCATTCCGACTCCATTTTTGGTGTTGGCAGAGCTCAAGTTGGTGGTCAAGGGGCTGGTCAAGCTGATCCCCAAGCTGAACCACAAGCCCAAGCACTACAGCAACCACAAGCAGCGACTGGTCGAGGACAAACGAGAATTACGGACTGGTGTCGTCCACAAGGACCGCAAGCCGGTGGTGCCACGGGTGGAAACGGCCAACGCCAGGCAGCAGACGCTGGTGTGACAGCGCCAACGACTCAGGCTGCGGCTGTGGCGGCTACAGCGCCCAAGCAGTTGAAGACCGACGCGGATGCGGTGGCACTGGTGCGTATGCTCTCACAGCTACCACACAGTCTAGCACGCAAGGCTCCCAGGATGCGAGATCACTCGACGTTTTCTGACTTTCGTCAGACCATGTTCACATACTTCGGCCGGTTTGGTGTCATGGATGTGCTCGAAGGACGACTTGCTGAACCAGACCCACAAATGGATCCAGTGGGAAGCGCCATTTGCGGAGTATGGACTTCTTCATACGTGATACTTTGCTCCAAGGAGTGGACAAGAGCGATCACAAGTTCATCAACCTGAAGCTAACTGGTCACAAGATGTGGGAGGCGCTGCTCACGCACAAGACCAAGCGAGACTTCGCGAACGCCATGTATGTGTACAATGACTTCATGAACTACAAGTTCCAAGTCGGTATGAACATGGAGGAGTGGATCAACAAGATGGAAGACATGCGACGCCAGCTCGATGACTTGAATGAGGCAGTCACGGACGAGCAGTACGTGCGTATTCTCTTGTCCAATGTGGCTGCTACGCATCGTGAGGTGTTCCGTTCTATCAACGCCAAGAAGGAGCAGAGTGGAGTGAAGCCAACGCCAGATGAGATCATTCGGCTCCTGCGTGTGAGGCTGAGATCGATCAACGTGCTGCGAAGATCAATGGCAACGGTCACAGCAATGGTGGAGGCAACGAGAATGGAAATGCCAATGGCCAGACCAATAGTGGACCTGAGGACCAGAAGATCTTGCACATGAACCAGAAGAGCGGGTCGAAGAACAGCAACAACCATGGCGGTGGTAAAGGGCAGCATCAGCCAGGGAAGTACAAGTCCAAGAGCGACGGCAAGCCTCCTCGACGGAAAGGAAAGTGTTGTCACTTCTGCAAGAAGCCAGGTCATTGGAAAGCCGAGTGCCGGTTAGCAGCAAAGGCAGCAGAGAACGACAACAGCTCCAATCCAGACTTTCGCAAGTTTCAGAACAACGACAATCAGGTCAACGCAGTACTTGTGTGCGAAGCACTGCGAAGTGCTAGCAGTTCCGAGTGGCTGTTGGATACTGGGAGTGCTGTGCACGTGTGTGTAAATGCGAAAGCGATGACCGACTGGCGTGACGGTGGTCTCGATTTCGTCGGCTGGAATGGCCAAGTGGATCGTAGCTCGTGTGTTGGTAACGTCAAGTTGAGCGTTCAAGATGCTGATACGAAGCAGCCAGTGGAGCTTCAACTTCGTGACGTGCACTACATTGCTACTGGGCATCGCAACCTGCTCAGTCTGCATCAGCTACAGGCCAGTGGGTGGACTGTCGAGTTCTCGAAGTCGCCAATAAACCTGAAGTGCTGGATCATCAAAGGCCAGGTCAGAGTCGAGCTGGAGAAGCGCGGATCTTATTACGTGCTTGACTCGACTGCTGGTGAGCAAGGTGTGTTCGGTGTGGTCGATGTGAAGATCCGAGATCAACTGGAATTATGGCACCATCGACTGGCGCATTTGAACAAGCAAGCACTACTCGAGATGATACGAGACGGGTCGGTGGTTGGTATTGGAATACCAGATCATGGCCTGGAGGTAGCGATCAAGGCCATCAAGTGTGTGGTGTGCGCGATGGCAAAGAGGAAGCGTATGAGTTACGGCAACACTCAACCTCAACGTGCGATCCGCAGCTACCAGAAGTTCATGGCTGATGTATGCTACGTGGACTTCGAGACTGTAGGGAAGAAGAAGCATTTTCTGCTGGTCCAAGACGAGGCTTCGCGATACAAGTGGGGATTCCTGATTGTGACCAAGGCGGAGGCCACAGCCAAAGGTGATGCAGTTGATTGAGACACTTCGAGTTCAAAAGCGTCATGTGGGACTGCTCGCATCGGATCAAGGTAAAGAGCTTGTCAACAAGAAGATGAAGGCTTTCCTGGTTGAACGTGGAATCCACTGCGAGTGGACCAATGCTTATTCGCCAGACCAAAATGCGCTTGTGGAGAAGCTCAACAGCGTGAAGCTCGCGATTGACTGTGTGCTCAAGGAGCTCCGGCTCGAGTTTGAAGTCAAGGACCTCGTTGCAGTGCGTCACGTGCTCGGCATGGAAGTAAACTACGTACCAGGCGAGCTGGTCACGTTGTCACAGGGCGCCTACACTCGTCGACTATTGGAAGGATTTGGTATGGATCTGAGCAAGCCAGTGCCAAGCCAGACGTCCAAGGCCAAATTCCTGAGCAACCAGACAAGCCGTATGGGCCAGAGGTCAACAGTCCACAGTATCAGTACCGTGCGATGGTTGGTACGCTGCAGTACCTGGTGACTGGGACGCGACCAGACATTGCGAACGCTGTGCGAGTATTGGGCAAGTTCACAAGCTGCTACACTCTACAGCACTACAAGATGGCCAAGCGTGTGTTCCGCTTCCTGCAAGGCACGAAGGACTATAGACTGGTCTACCGTGTGCGGCCAGGCCAACAGCTTCAGATTGAAGCCTTTGCAGACGCAGACTTTGCCAACTGCAAAGCTACACGTCGGTCAGTCTCTGGGTTCCTACTTCAAGTGAATGGCTGTACGTTCCAGTACCGAAGCAAGGGCCAGACCATGTGTGTGGACGACACCTGCAGTGCTGAGTTTGTTGCCGCGAACCAGTGCTCAACGGACATTGTGTGGGCTCACAATCTGTGCAAGCAACTCAAGCTCAAGCGAATGTCTACGGTGCTCCACCAGGACAACCAAAGTACTATCTGCGCGCTCACGAACACCGGCAAGAACTACAAGATTCGTGGTGTCGACATCAAGTATCACAAGGTGAAGGAATTGATCGAGCGGAAGCAGTTCAGCGTCAAGTACAACCCCACAGGCGACATGGTCGCCGACGTTCTTACGAAGGCTCTGGGAGAGACGCAGTTCCACAAGCTTCGGAAGCGTCTATGTGTTGAGGATGCACGCGAGGCAAGTGACAATGCCAAGCGCCAGCGTCACAACTAGCCAGCCACGCACAAGTCGTCGTTCAGTAGGGGTATGAGACGAGGAACGCCGACACGTTGAAGTGTTGGCAGTATTGATGGGTAGCGATCGGCCACAGAACGCTCTAGAACCTTGTGGATCCTTTCTAGGAGATCTGACAGTTGTGGAGGGACTTGGAGGTCTGTAGGCTAACTACCAGCGAGGGGTTTTTGTGCCTTGTGCTTTCCCACCTCAATCCCATCTCGTTGCAGTGGAACCCAAGTGTTTGTCTCTTCCTTTCAAGTCTAACCTCTGACCTTTGAGCTCCCACGCTCTTAGAAACTGGCGCGAACGCAAAGAAAGAAGAATACCAACGAGCTGCTCGCGCACTTGGATCCATGGCTCCCTACGCTGCAGCACATGCAGCGTCTAGGCCACAATGAGACTCCTTCGTGTGTCATCGACTTGCTCGGTCCACGCGTCGTTTGGATCGGCGGACGCGACGTACTGCGCGAGAACGCGACGCCCGCGTCACTTGGCTTGATCTGTGAGGCACTGAGTCTGCTTGGTCTATTGGCACGCGTCGATATCGAGACGTGGAAGGAAGTTGCGTTGTCTGTGTGGCGTGAGGACGACCATCTCCTCAAGTGGATCAAGACGTCGAAGCCCACGGAGTTTGTGATCGGCCTCGACTTGAGGAAGGTGTCCTCCCCCTCGATGGGGCTTCGGTGCTTGAAACACTAGAGGCCCAGCGACGAGTATGTTCGAGTGGAAGAGTACTTGCGGACGGAACTACAACGTCGTGGTTTGAGGTGGGACGAAGCCGATGGAGTTATTCGTGTGCGGATATGACTCCACTGTTCTGTCACCGAGGACAGAGTCACGACAATGATGCTACACCACACGCTCAACGCCATCAAAGCTGAAGCCTCGGGCATGAAACGACAAGAAAACGACGTCAGAAAGGGCTAGGCCAGGGCAGGACTGGCTTCGACCCACGGCCACGGACGTCGATTTCGCAACGACAATGGACGAGATTCTGACGCATTTTGGGATTCGCGTGAGCCGCATCCCAGCTCTCGACTCTCTCAATGAACCGACCAACAAGCCCGAGTTGGTTCAGACACTGCGCGCTATCGCCTGCTTGGACTCTGGCGATGATTCCAAGAACGTGGGCGTTCGAAGGATCTCGATTGATGACCACTCTCTACATGCTATGGTTTCAGCTTTTCTCTCGATAGCGCAGCACAGTTGCAAGGTGCAGAGTGTCGATATCGACCTCGGCGACGGATACGAGACGTGGATGGTACGCATCGAGTGCACGTTCTCGTTTTTCAGTCGGCAAGCAGACCACAACATCAAAACGCTTGAGCTGACCCTCGACCGATTCGAAGACGACCATGCAGCTAGGCACAAGAGGCGTCGAATCTATTTGACGTTGCGATCAAGCGGGCCCGAGCCACATCGTTGCGTCTCATTTCCTGCTTGGGGACAGCTGGGACGTAAGTTGTCTGAGCGACTGCGCAGCGAGTGATGCGTGCTGTAGTAGTTTATCGAGTGTCTTGCGTCGAAGTCCCGATCTTCCGAAATTGGCAAATGCATTGTTGTGGCGGCAAGTGCGACAGCTCATGCGAGTCCAGCCGCAAGGATATGCGGATCCTAGTGTGTCTTCTTCGATTGGTACAAGTGGTGTTCAAGCCCATCTTAGTATCTGTCATCTATTCCGTTTGCTTCGAACCAAGATGAATCCAAGGACAATGCGACTGTAAGCTCCGTCATGATCTTCTCAGCACGCACATCCTGCCAAACATCCGATCTGAGGATGAGAGTATTGATTGATATGTACATCAACGGGTGAGTTGAGTCTTACTGACTACAGTACCAAGTTCTCGGCCACGTGCACACTTTTCGTGTCCACTACGGATTGATGGCTAGTGCTCGAGAACTTCACCCATCAATCTGATGGGTTTCTCGCTCGCCCCAACCAGAGAATCTTCTCCATCTAGTCTGCTCTTGAAAGGAAGCACTCGCACAGCCACCCTCACTGCACCCCCTTCCCCCCACACACACTCACAAACACCATAACACAAGTTGCGGTAATTGGGGAAGATGGCGACTGCGGACGAACTGGAAGCGTGGTGGGAGGTGTTATCGGAGCTCAAGCCGCTACCGCGGTCTACCGAACGGATAGCCAGCGAATGGAGAGACGACAGAAGCTCCAAGACCTCGGTGGGTGTTGTTTGCCTCGCGAACGCCGAACTTTACGACCCCGACGACCACCTACGTATTGTGGGCGAAGGCTTGGATCGGTTGGCACTGGTTGGATACACTGACCCAGTTACATGGAAGGAAACGGTCTTGAAGATTTGGCCGAGTGCACAGAGTGAATGGTTTGGTCAGTCTAACCTTCCCGTCGTCCCCATGGAGATCGGTATCCAGTTGACGATCAAGCCCGACGGTGGCTTGCAAGAGCTGGCCGAACGTATAGTGGACCTGGACATGCTGTGTCCCAACTACGTGTCCCGACGCGAGGCAATGGAGGAGGCTGCGGCAGCTGCAAGTCTGACGGTCCACGACCACGTGTTCATGGTCGACTTTGTATTTCCGCTCGGCTCGAACTCGAATGGAATTACTTCAAGCAGGTCAGTGTGACTGACTGGCTGCTTCAAATACTGCAGCTTGTGATCGTGCACAGGAACCATCGTGATCGTTCTGTTCCAGTCGGCGATATACCGGACGGGAGTACCTGGATCAAAGAACGAGCTCGGTTTGTGATCGTCGTGCTCAGTTTTCGTGCCAACGTGAATGCTGAGTTGCATGTGTACGATGTTCACTACCTTCACGAGCTTGTTTAGCAAGGTGTGTTCGTTCGCGATCTCCCTGCTCTGCAAATCTCCTCACTCGCGGAGACGGAGACTCACGGCTACATCACAGAGCTCGTGGCTTGGTAGGAGTTCCAGTACGCGGTTGTGAGACTGTTTTTCGTGGCGTCGAGTCCGTCATGGTTTCCCACAAAACTGCATCACAGCTTTTCATGGAGTTGATGTCTGCAATTCAGGCTAGTCCATCGATCCGCACCGTCCGCGTTGAGGTCCACCAAGGACCGGATTCAAGTATGGCGTGGCAAAGGATCGCGTATGCGCTCTTCAGCAGCCACGGTGCCCGACAAGTGAATCGGCTTGAGATTGACTGCCCGAACTTCCGACAGGCAGACATTGATGTGATGGCTGAAGTACTCGCGGCCGAAGACCCACTACAAGAGCTAATGGGGAACCATGGTCATGTTGGCAGTGGATGGGTTTCAAGCGACATTTTTCACCTCAACGATCCCGATGAGGACGGAGACGATTACAAGTTCGTGTTGCCACATCCTGCAGGCGTCCGTGTGATCGACAAGCCGACGGATGGAAAGTTGTGGTCCGCGCTCCTACCAGGTTGGGACATGGCTTGGGTTGATCCCCAACCCATCCAAACCGGCCGAATCCACCACTATCTCGCGTCCATGCGGTATTCGGCAGATTGTGATCACCGACATGGTTCCTGCTTCTGTGATCGCGACGACGTCTTTCATTCAGTTGGTCGGCCATAACCTGGAAGCCGCGGAGGATCGATATGCAGACTTGCTCGAAGACTGGTGTTTAGCGGTCCTACCTGCATCCCGAAGCGCAAATCGCTCATCCTACACGGCTCAAAAATCGAGAACGTTGACGCGTTTGTTCGCAAGCTCGCTTCAGCATGCAAGCACCTCACCGACTTGACGTTCGGAGTTTCGGAAGCCGTGGAGCCAAGCGACAAATGTGATTTATTCGATGCGCTTCATGATCCAAGTCTCCCGTTTGGTGAAAGTCTACAGACTCTCACGGTTTGTATCCGCGTTCGCAACCACGACGGTCTGTCTTCTTTGCGCCCACTAAAGAGGATGCTACAGGCCAATGAATGTTTGCACACCATCGTGGTGGAAGCAATCACGAAGGAGAACCTGAAGCCAGCAGCAGAGAGGTTTTTCGAGGAAATTCGCCGCAATCAAAAACTGATTCGGACGTGGACACTCTCGGATCGCCAGAAACTCGCACTCTTGAGCGTCGTTGCGCATTGTCAAGACACGGCTTCTCGCATGCGCGGCCTCTGCTGTGGTGTTATCCAGTCGATTTTTGAGTACGCTCAGTCGAGTCGTGCTCGCGTCGTGAAGCTTTCGGATGTTACGTGGCCATGATCACTGCGAATGCAGCATGGACATGGATCGCAGAATCGTACGCTTTCAAGCATGCCATGACACTTCGGAGCAATGCATTTGTTGGGTTGCTTACGTCGTTTCTGGCCTGCCAGGGTGTACGAAGGCATTGGCACATGGCGACAACGTGATCACCGCTTCAGAAGATATTGTTCCTCTCGTCAATCGCATGACTGGGACTGTTCCCGGCTTCCAACGGATTGACATCGTCAGAATGTCAGAGGGCTCACTAGAGCCAGTCGCAGATCTTCTCGAGTTGATCGGATACGAGACCCAACGCATCGATTTCTACAGACAGGACGATGATGACAACGTGAGCGCGTGGTATGGACGAGTGCTAGCCGCTTATCCGAAGCTAGAGGAGCTCCAAATTCGTCACGCATGTCTTCACAACCCCGAAGTCTTCGTCACTGCTGCCCAGTCAGGACACTGCCGTCTCCGCAAGCTGATGCTGTTTAGCGCTCCCACTGGAGCTGATGCCAAGTATCTCCGTGTGTTCCTTGAAACCCTCTGTGATCCCAATCACCCACTCACCGAGCATCTTGAAGACCTCGAGCTTCGAGTGGTTGTCGAGACCACCAACGTTCGTGACGTGATCGACCCAGTGCTGCAGCTGCTGCGCCAGAATCGACGTCTTTGGTCGTTCCACCTGAACCTCCCTCCATCACCCACAACGCGTCACTGCCTCACTACATCAGGATAATTCCAAAAATGGCTACATAAATTCATACCGGTATCCAACCGGCTTCGAGGACGAGTAGTGGCCAATCAGGATGAGTCTTCTCTGATCTCAGATTTCTCAGTTCGTGCCATTTTCGGGAAGGTCTCATCTTTCGATTGCTAAGCATCATGGGCGGAAGTGAAGCGCTAGCGGCGAGCGTGTCCTTGATCCCATGGTACGAGGCACTGGGGGAGCTAGAGACCGTCACGTTCAAATGGGAGCCCAAGTCTTCTGAAGCTGCTGCGCGCGCGTCGATGCTGTGGATCTCGTGCGATGCACTAGTCGGGACGAACGAAGCAGTTGGCGCTCGTCTGGGGCTCGTGTGTGAGGTGTTCGGACTGCTCAATCTACTCGCGCGCGTTGACATTGGATTGTGGAAGACCAAGATGCGAGAGCTGTGGCCCACGTTCGTAAACTGGGAGTATTTCGAGCTGGATGAGACGCCGCTGGAGATTCCGACGCTCGGCCTTGCGTGCCGCTACGGGATAAACAGCGAACCCACTGCGCTGGACCACTTCAAGTCCGTGAAGCCGATCTCTTCGGACTACGAGGCTTTGCGATCACGTCTGGAGGCGATGCTCGATGGAGACGGATCCTCTGACGCGAGCGTGCCGCTGCGTGTGGAGCTGAAGTGCGTTGGGTTGAGTATCCACAACTCCAACGTGTTGCTTGAAGACACACTGAAGATGGTCAACGAGAAGCGTCCAAGAAAGAACTCGTCGCGTTTCACTCGACTCAGCAGTGCGCCGTCGTATGATCTCATCGCAGTGTGCCTCAGCGCCACCGCTTGCGTTGCGATCGACTCGGAGGGGCTTGGCAACTTGCGAAAGATTGCGGATTGTGGGATTGAGCTCGGGAATCTTCCACCATTGCGCATTTTCAAGGTCGTGGCGCGACGCGTTGAGGTTATGAAGGACTTGCGGTCGCTGCTCCTTGCGCAAGATGCGTCCGAGCCACGGGTCCGGACTGTGGCCATCGCTGACCAATTCGCGCATTATCTTATACCGACAATACTGTCGGCCGTTCAAGGAAGCCGAACAGTCGAGAGAGTGGAGATCAACCTCAGCGATGATTGGGATAGGACGGATCTACAGGAACTACTTGGCCAACGACCTCCACGCAGTAATCTACTGCTCGAGTGGCAGCAAATCGCGTACTCGTTGTTCAGTAAGCACGCCAACCACAACGTCCAGACACTAGTGCTGAAAGTCTCGGATCTTCAAATCCAAGAAGTCGACGCTGTGCGCAAGATAGTGGAAGCCGAGAATCCGTTAGCAGCGTTGGAAGGCGTAGCTTGTGCTGCCAGTGCGGGCCAAGTGACGAGCATCTCGGCGTCGTGCTTTTGGCTTGAAGACCCCGACTTTCCCCAGCCAGTGGAGCTTCGGAATGGAGCACTCATGACCAAGTTTCTGCAGCAAATGCAGTTCAATTCCTCGAAACCACAAGATGCTCGTGTGATCGAAGCTCCCGACGGCAGCAACCCGAGTAAACCATGGACGGTGTGGCTTCCAGGGCATGGGAAAGCATGGGTAGACAAGGAAGACGTCCAATCGACCCAATTCCTCGGTACTCCGCGTGCAGACCAACTGCATCGGCCCAGCTTCCCAAGAATCGATATCGTCGAACTGTCAGACCAGTCAGCTGATGCAGTGATCGATTTACTGGAGATCATCGGTCACGGCACGAAGCGCATCCACTGCAGACTGGACATCGCCCCATCATTGATCGACGGCTGGTGTCGCCATCTTCTCTCTGTGTGTCCGAAGCTCGAGCACCTGGATCTTGGCGGTGGAAGCGTGGAAAGCTTAATGTTGTTTGCGGATGCGGCAGTCGCTGGGCGTTGCCGCCTCCGAGAACTCCACAATGCAAGCGTCTCAGCCAGCGACGATGAGCATATCCTCTCGTTTCTGAAAGCACTCCAAGACCCAAATCACCCTCTCACGAAACAGCTCGAGTTTCTGGACATCAAACTCGAGATGGTCCCTGCCACTACTTCCAGCGTCGTTGACGCTTTGCTCCGAATGCTGCAGCATAACCGAAGACTGCGCAAGGTCCACGTCGGCTACCACACACAGCACCAACGCGACTCCGATCAAGTCATGAAGCAGTATGCTTACGGGCTCAATTGCGGGCTCAAACCGCATGATAGCGTATTCGTTCGTGTGGCACCGCTCGAGATCCAGAAGAAGGTGGCGTTGCTGAGTGCGCTGGACAGCGCCGTCGATGGTGATACCAACACGGACCGGAGCGTACTGGCTCGTTTGGACAGCAGTCTCATCGCAATTGTGTTCGAGTTTGCCGCGCAAGGTCGCGCGCGGGATGAGCGAGTGTCGTTCACATACGACTTCCCCAATGAAGAGTCCGAGCCCGAAGAAGAATCGGAGAGTGAAGAAGAGCCCGAGATTGAAGAAGAGTCGGAGATCGAAGTAGGATCCGAGAGTGAAATCGAGTCGGCGATCGAAGTCGAGGAAGAGTCCGAGAGTGACGAGGAGAGCGAGATAGAAAGCGAAGAGGAGGCGACGAGCTACCAGGAGATCGTGATCGAGGGCAGGCCTGATAGTGAAGGGTTCACTGCCTTGGTTTGATCGTTGGAGGTCAGGACCAGCATGCATACTCCCAAGCGCCACCACACTCCCGTCACCCTTCGCGTATGCGAAACACTACTTCTGCTAAACACGATTGAATCGTCAGGTTTCGCCCGAGAAATGCACGTGCACCAAAGTCCCTTTCCATTGAAACGCATCGTGCTATCATCCAGTTATGTAAAGCATCGTGAATGGAGATCACTGATCTCAGATGAGACTCGAAGTCATATCTTCACTGTCACTAATCGTGGCGGAAGGTCACACGTCGAGTTGTCTTTGTCGTCGCAAACTTGAAGATCATCGATACGATTTGTGAGTCGAGTTGGTGGCGAACTTGCGTCTGGTGGGTTGAGCTGCCGCTGACCACGCTGAGGAATGCGAGTTTGCTTGGCAGGTCGACCTTGTAAGTGAGCGGTTGGTTGCCACTGGTCACCGCATGTGGCACGCTGAGGGTGATTTGAATCCTCACGACGGAAGCCCAGTTCGAGGTGGTGGAGTTGCAGGTTCGTTTGCAACATCGTCATAAGCGCGGCAGCCACATTCGGGTCGATCATTGCAGCAACTTGTACGTTAAGCATCTTGAACTTCTTCAGGCGACGCGCAATCGGGTTTTCCTTGTCACTCAACGCCTCGAAGAACAACTTCAGACTATCACACTCGTTGGTCAGCTTGATATCGCCCAACACGAGCTTCTCCAGTCGACACGAACGCGGGGCGAATGCATCGATGAACACCTGGAGACTATCAATCTTCTTGCAACTGGTCTCGAAGCTCAGCAAGTTGGGACACGCTTGGAAGATTTGGGGGAGCAGTTCGTTCACTTCACTGCGTCTCGTATCGTACTCGAGGTCGAGGTGGCGAATGCCACGCCCGATGAGCCGAAGCAGTCCAGCCACTGCGTCTTTCGACTCGATGTTCATGTTTCGAATGCGCACGTTTGGGATCGACTGCGCCTGGTTCGCGGACAACATACTCGGCCAGGCCATTTCCACATCGCCACAGTGCACCCATGCCTTGCCCCACCCTGGAAGCAGCACGCTCATCCAGTCTTGGCCTCGCTCGATCACCTCCAGCCCGCTGTAAACCTGCCCGCTGCTCCACTTCACCGTGTTCTGGCTTCCGCCTCCAGTCGACGGATCGACCAACGCAAACTTCGAAGCCGAGACAGTTTCTTGGGAGATCCGCCTAACCTCTAGGTTGAAGAGAAGTACCAGAGGGTCGTCAGCTCGGAGAATGGTTGTGATTCCATCGAAAGCGATTTGGTCGAGCGTCTCAGCAACAATGAGAAGATCTTGCACGCGATGGCCTCCACTCACTGGCTTGGACAAGATCCCGTACGCTAGCCACGACCACGCAAGCCGGCGTTTCTTCTCTAAGTCGCGCTGTTGGACGCACGGGTCAAAGTACACTGAGCTCACTGATTGATTCGCACGAAGAGCTGCAAATACGCCCGGGTACGTATCGATATTGCTATCGATGCTGATGTACTGGGCGCCGCTCCAACACTGCTCCTGCGCTGGACCGGCGATCGGAAGCAGGCGAGCCATAGCGTCCATACACTTGCTGGGGTCTTCCTGGCGGACTGCTTGTGGAGGAGGCTGCATGTAGTCGATCATGACGCCACACGCCGCGATGTCCCCAAGCAGCTGCAGCCGAGCGAGTTTCACTTTGTCTTCTCCCATATCCAAGTTGATCGATCGCATGCGAAGCCCATGGTACGACAGCGCGGGCTTCTTGCTTCTTGGCGGCGGCGGCGCGCACAGTTGCTTCTGCGTGGTCACGGTTTCCTGGATCTTGGTGAGCTGGAGGTCAACCTTACAGTAATAATCACGCGTAATTCGCAGAGGAATCTCCGTCACTCGCTAGCCCTGGGCAGATAACGCGGCCAGCAGCGCGCGTCTCGCGACCACGAACTGGTTCGGCGTCTTGGGTTCTTGGCTTGACTTGGCCAGCAGCTTGAACACAAAGTCCACCTTCGCGTCCATAGTGTAGTTGACCTGAACGCCCACGTGCGCTGGGCGGAACACCAGCGCCTGCTCCCACTTGTTCTCTCGCTTGGGCCACAGCTCCGCGACCGTTTGCTTCCACAGATCCCAGTCCACGTACGCCAGCAACGCCAGCAGCTCCAGTCCTTCGATGATCGTGCGCGGTACTTTCTTGTGCGGAACCACCTGCAGCCACACGAATCCTTCGGGATCGCCACGCTCCAAAGGCTCCGACCGCACGCGTGCATCCACGAAGCCTCCATGGCGGCGCAGGTCGCTGTGCCACGGCAGCAGCGTGCTCCAGAGCTCGTAGCTCACGTCACTAGTCGGCATTTTGACACTGAGGAGCCACGGAAATTGAGCTGCTCGTTTTTGAGCGGGAAAGCCGTTTGAATCGGTGGCTAGTGACAGGCTCGTTTTACTGACTCAAAGCAGATATGTATAAATCCATATTCATTGGATCGCATGAGAGTGTAGCCATATTCGTTCAGAGTGTCTTTGATTGGCTGAATGGATCCCCTCAATGGTTGAGGGGATCAGCCGATCAGCTCACGGCCCGCCCCGCTATTTCCAGGATGCAACAAACTGGTCGAGGCCAGTTGGAATGCAGTGGGCGGACAGAGAGGCGCTCCACGAATGCCTGCGCGTGTGGTACGCGCCGCTGCGTGCGCTTGGCGCACTGGAGCCCCGCGTTGAAGACGAGTCGCCAGGCAGACGCAGTGCGCCGCGGACTCTGTGGGTCCAGTGTGGTCGTGGACTTGCCGATGGATCGATCAGTGTCGAGTGTTTGGAAGGCCTGGTGGCTTTGACGTTGCTGGGTCGAGTGGATGCTATCGTCTGGATACACATCATTAAGGAGATCTGGGGTGATGACCCCACGGGAAATGAAGAATTGCGCTCTTGGATCGACTATGAGCTAGTGGAGCTGACGACTGGTCGCCGAGCAGAGACGTTTGCGTTGGGGGTTATCTTTGTTGTGCATGGCCCACAAGACCTCAAGCATCTAGTAGCGCAGCGCGTGAACTTGGCCAAGTGCAGGGAGCATCTACGCAATGCCATGGAGCTGATGAAGGTTACTTCAGAAGACGAAGTTCTTCGCGTCCCTGTCGCGTGCTTTCTCGGGTGTTCCGAGCAAGGCAACGACCACGTGTCACGCTCCTTGAAGAAGATTCTTAATATCGTGACTTCCAACACGAAGCCAGGTGCTCCTGAAGTTCAGTTTGAGATCGTAGACGTCCGGCAGTATGGAACCGAGCCAGATATGAAGGCACTTTTGCTTCTCCAACAACTTCGTCGGGCAGGCGTTCGCATCTACGACCTCCCCGAACTTCGTCCATTTTGCAGATCGCACAGCAATGCCAACGCTCTCGTACCTGCAATGCATTCGCTGTTGATTAGTGAAGCTCAAGATCTGACGCAGTTCTGATCGACCGGCGTCCACCGCGTGACGATCTCCGATTGGAGCCCGCTCAGTCTGGTCGAAGCAGCACTCTCGGCAGTTAGCGTGAGTCCGTTTGTTTGCTGTGTGTCAATGGAGATGGAGAAGCCACCAGATGAGTTAGACCATCACGGGTTGCGCCTGGAAGAAGATATGTGGGGTCTCGCTGCCCGCTATCTATTCAGCGGCCTCGCGCGCCATCGTATCAAATGCCTCCAACTCAACCTGGATCGCTTTTCGAGGCACAATTATCAAAAGGTTTACAACGTTCTCAAGCGTGACAACTGTCCACTCCACTCCACGTACCCGCGAGACCGTAGCCTGAACATTAAGATCTCTGCGACCCGCTTCCTTCTCAAGCCAATCACCTACGGAGAGAAGAAGGGGCGATACACGCGGGTACCAGACGTCATCTTTGAGAGCCCAAAGCCGCTGGAGGTGGAAGTTCTCCGTGCTTCTGACACGCGAGACGGACGTGAGTGGTGGATTGTTCAGCTTCCAGGGCGGGGTGAAGCCTGGGTCGAGAAATGCGATGCGCTGACTAGCACCGTGTTGGAAGCCAACGAAGAACGAGTCACACCATCGACGTTTGAAGAAATTACGATCGTCAGCATGTCGGGACCTTCGCTTGATAGCGTGTCGTGGCTGCTAACTCAAATCGGCAAAGCCACAAAGAAGATCAAAGTCCTCGACTACCACGGCCATGCATTCCTCGACGAGTGGATCGACAGCGTTCTAGGCGGCTGCCCGTGCCTTGAAGATATGGAGTTCCAGACCGCACGATCTCTGACGCTCACTACCTTTGTGATCCACGCCGCAAGACGAACGATCAAGTTGAGACGGCTATCGTTGTCCTATGTGACGGTCAACGACGCTGAAGGCATATTACCACTGTTCGAAGCACTGTGTGATCCAAGCCATCCTCTCTCGCTGCACTTACAAGACCTCCTTTTGATATTGATGGTCGCACCAACACAAATCCACGATATCCTGTTTGCAGCGGTGCGTATGCTGAACGAGAACCGGACGCTGCGCAGAATTCTG
>JAADXI010000753.1:0-15441 GCA_023337615.1 Pythium brachiatum | reverse complement strand
CTTGGCCTCCAACTCCTTAGAGATCGTGCGTGGCGCCGCGATCAGCGACGAGCCCGTAGCCGTCATCTTCGTGTACATCCCCGCCATTCTTCCCCACTCTCTAACTCTTCCTATCGGATCGTTGCTCTTGGCTGTTGGGGAGTGGCATGTTGCTGTCTGCCTGGAAAGAACCCTTCATAACGTATACATGTATGTGTTGCTACAGGTATATGTACAATGGGGATCCCGACCGGTGGGATACCGGTATTCCACCGTGTGTGGCGGAAGGACGGCGGCCGCTGAATGAGGAGCTCCTTTTTGCGTGACACCACCGGGAATCCGAACCGCTCATCGAGATCGAAAATGCTGGCGAGACTGCGTGCGAGCGCCCTCAAGCGTGTGGTGGAGCGCCGCTTCATCGGCGGCTTCGCGGCTGCCACGGACGCCGCGCCGACCGTCTCCGAGAAGATGTGCGTGGCCTATACTGTAGCTCTTCATTATGAGGAGAAAGGACGACATTCGAAGAGGGAGACTGACAGACGCTGTGTGTGTATTACTAGCGTGAACGTGGTGCTGGTGGACTTTGAAGGAAACCGCCACTTCGTGCAGGGCCGCGTGGGCCAGACACTGCGCCAGGCGTGTGAGATGAACCACGTCTCGCTGGTCAAGGACGACTCGAACGGCGGCGGCGGCAGCCACAGCGCCGTGCGCTCGGACTACTACACCGAGAGCCTGTTCGGCGAAGGCTCGGTCTCGCCGCAGTCGCACGTGATCGTCTCCAACGAGTGGGTCGACAAGCTGCCGACGCCCAACCCGCAGGAGCTCCACGTGCTCGGCTACGTGCCGGACGTCGACCGCTCGGCCAAGTACGTTTGTATTGCGATTCGGTGGATACAAACACCAAGTGAGGTCTTTTACGCAGTGCTAATCATGCTGTTTTGGATGTGATTAGCTCCCGTCTCGGTACGGAGATCGTGCTCACCAAGGACCTCGACGGCCTCGTGGTCGCCGTGCCAGAGGCGCCGCCAGTCGAGACGTATCAGTATGTGCATGAGTATGACGACGACGAGGAGGACGAGGAGCACTAAACCGCCGCCACGATCCGCCCGACCGATCGCCTCCAGATAAAAAACACATAAATGAGACCATTGACTCTCTCCTCTACTCTTCTTCCTACAGCTACTTTTCCGTCACGACGCTCTGCCTCTTAGCGACGGCCTTGCCCTTGTCCTGCTTGGACTGCTTCGCCACGGGCGTTTTCAGCTTGCGGTCCACCTCCAGACGCGACCGCTGCTTAATATCCGCACGCCGCGTCACACTCTCCGTGTTCCTCTTGCTCCGTTCACCACCAGCTCCATCTCGACCGCCTCGCCCTTCGTCCTCTGCGTCGCCGTCGTCTTCCTCCTCCTCGTCGTCTTCATAGTCGTCGGTCTCCACGCGGTCGCCGTCCACGTACGGATTCATCTGCCGCTGCGGCGACTTGGACACGCGGATGTTGTAGCGCAGCTTCTCGTCCGTCGTGCGCGTGTCGGGCGGCGCGATGGCGTGGAGTCCGCTCTGGTTGGCCATGCCCATGGCCCGCACGCTGTTCTTTCGCCGTAGATTCGTCGACGAGCCTGACTGCATGTGGCCTTCGTCGCCCAGGTACAGCCGCACGACCTGCTCCACTGCATCCGCCAACTCCATCGACTCCATTTGCTGCGTCACGGCCACGCCCAAGATCTGCGCCACGTGCTGCAGGCCCAAGTGGAGCCGCTCGGACAGCGACTTGAGGCGTGCCGCTCGCTCTTTCTTCTGCTGTGTGACGGTCAGCGCGTCACCCAAGTGCTGCTCGAGCTGCTTGAGGTTGTGGGTCGTGGACGACGTCGCGCCGTCCGTCGTACTTGTTGGCTGCTCGCTGGTTTGCGATGCCGTGGCATTCGCTCCACCTGTAGACGCTGAGCCATTGGAGACCGTCGCGCTGCCCGAGTCTGCGCCGTGGTTGGCGTGGCTGTTGGTGCTCGCACTGGTGCCGCCCAGCTTCAGATTCACGAGCTGCGTCTGCAGACTCGACAGCTTCTCGCGGTACTCCACGACGCGCAGCTCCAGACTCTTCTCTTCGGCCTCCAGCTGCACGGCGTGCTGCTGCTGGTCCTGCCAATACAGATGCGCCTCCTCCGGCTTGTTGATGCCCACTTGGCGCAGCGCTCCCAGCACGCCGTCGTCCTTGAACGGACTTCCAACATACACCTTGAGCTGTTCCACCTTACGCAGCCGCTCCAGCGACGTCTCCTTCTTGTGGAGCAGCTTGTCTTTGGCGCGGTTGAACTCCACAACTGTCGACGACTGTTTCCGCGAGTGGCGGTGGTTGTTCTCTCCTCCGTCTTCCTCCGCTGCGCCTTCTTCCGTTTCGTCGCGAGTGCTCGCGTTGTTGTTGCCAGCAGCATCTCCCTCCTCCTCCTCCTCCTCTCTCACCAGATCCGCCTTCGCCGCATCTCCGTCGTGGTGCTGCTTGAGCATGCGCTGCATGAGCTCACAGCGCCAGCGCAGTCGCTCCAGCGCCGTGTTGTGGATCGCAGTCTTGTCCTCGATCACCTGCTGCAGCTTCTTGCTCTCGATCGACGCCAGCCGCGCCTCGTACGACACCACTTGGGTCTTCTGCTGGAGCTCCACGATCTCCTGCCTCGTCTTGTTCACCGCCGTCTCCGTGACTTCGATGCAATTCGGGTCACGCGCTGGATGGATCTCGCAGTGCCGCAGAATCGCCTTGTAGTAGTCGCTGCGCTGCCGGCCCAGCACGGTCTCATCATTGATATGACGGATCTGGTCCAGCAAGTCGTCGACCTGGCTCGCACTTTGACCAGCGGCTCGTACCTGAGCCCGTGCGTCCAGCAGCCGCGAGTCTAGCGTCTTGAGTGCCGCCTGTTTCTCTTTCGCCATGAACTTGAGCTTGTCGTACTTCATGCGCAGCTCCACCACGTGGCTCTCGAATTTGGATACGGAGCCCACTGTGTGCTCTGTGTTCTCCGTGGATAGAAACTCGAATGCTCCGTCGTCAGCCGTCGACGACGGAAGCATCTCAAATCCTCCGTTTGCTCCAGGACTATTGCTGCCAGTCTCTTTGTCTTTCGATCCTGGGCCGAGGAACAACAGCGACGGCTTGCGCTTGGTCGACGACTGGATGAGTGCGTTCTTCGCCGCTTTGCCGTGTAGACTCTTGGGTAAAATGGAGACGTTGGAGGCTTCTTTCTTCCCTGACGAAGTGGAGTTCGTGGACGACGACGTGTGGCTACTGGCGTCGTCTTCACGGCCTCCAGCAACTGAGTCTGGCGCGTGTGTAGGCTTGAGGTTTCGCAAGAAGCGGCTCTCAAACGCAATGCCGATCAGCGGGAACTGCGTCCACAGCCAACGCCGCACAAAGTACGCGTCGTCCTTGTGGATGCACAGCGCGTCGATCTCAGCGTGGACGCGTTTCGTTTCGTGCTCTGACAGATGCGCCGCATTGGAGCTGATGCCGCCAAGACTTGTCATGAACTCATTCAGCTGTGGAGGCGCCGGCCGAGCCAGTGCCAGTGTGCTACTGCGGGAGTCGTCGATGCGCTGCCAGGCGCGCAAGAAGTCGGTGATCGTGAGACACAGAGCCAGGAGCTGCTCGGCGCTGGGCGCTTCGTGGATGATGAACTCGTCGAGCGACCGGATAAAGTCGTCCACTGGGTCGTGGATCGAGCAATTGGTCCGCAGCACCATCCAGTACGAGAAGAACTCTTGGCGATTGCGCTCGCTCCACCACAACTGGAACATCTTGATGTCGACCAGTGCGCCTTGCAGCGCCGACCACATCGTGCATCGCTCTAGCTGCACGGGCAGCTCATCGAGTCGTCGCTGAGAGGCCTCCAAGCCGCCAAAGTACGTAGCGAGCTCCTTGTAATAGCAGCCGCGAAGATGGTCATCGCTGAGGAAGCCGAAGCGCACAAGCAGCCGCAATTGGTTGTGGCTGAGGTCTAGCAGCACGACTTCGTCGTTGCCCCCGCAGTCGTGGCGACGGATCTGCATCACGTGGGGACGGAGGAGAAGCAGCAGCTTCTGGCAGATCGCCTTTGGTACAGCGTCGCCCAGCAATCGCTGCAAGTCGGTCTCCGATAAACCGTACCGAGAGACCGCTAGCAGCGATAGTGTGTGACGCACGAGCAACACGCGCTGCTCCAACGCGATCTGCAAAGCCTCCCACTCAGCGGAATCCACAGTAACAGACGCATGTGCACCTAAGCCACCACCAGTGGACCGCATCGACGGCGTACGCGAGAGTGCGGGTCGGCCATGGCCTTGGCCTTGGTCCTGGCTGGCAGCCGCCACGACATCGCGCTTGGTCGCGCGACGCATGAGCTTGCCAGGGCCGCCTTCGCCGTTTGGATCAGTCTCTGGAGTTGGATTCATCATCTTGTGCTGCTGTTCCTCCAGATCTTCAATCAGAATGTCCGTCCATCGCCGCATCAGCAGCTCATACACGACATGGAGCTCGCCGGTGCGAGTCACACGGTCCAGCCACGCTTGCCGAGCCGCTTTGCCAGCCCCAGTGTGTTCGAAGAGTTCTTGTCCCTGCAGTACAAGCCGCAGGCACAGCGGACTGGAGCTGCCGGGCGCGCTGACCACGGCGTCCCCTTCGTCCTCAGTCAGAGCGGTCTTGCTCGAGTGGCTGTTATACAGGTGGAGAATCGCACGACACGACGGCTCGTCGAGCGGCTCCACTACAATGAAGCCCGTCCGACGACGTCGCAGTTCGCGCATTGTGTGCGAATCGAGGTCGCTAGGTGGCAGCGAGGTGTCGTAGATGAGGTCGCCGTCACCATCGTAGGCCACGGGCTTGCGCACGACAGTGTGGGCGCTCTGTAGACTGCTAGCAGAGCCGCTCTTACAGTGCGTTCGAGCCAACAGAGCCGCACTCGCGCGGTGCGTGGCCGAGACGATGATCCGCACGCCCGAGGGGAAGCTGTTGGGCAGCCACGAGAGCGAGTCACCGCCGTCTTCTGTGCGCAGACAGTCGATCCCATCCAGGACAAGCACGATGCTAACAAGCACAGCGATTCAGTCAGCGCTTATCCAGCCCATAAGGTCAAAGTTCTCACGTACTTTCGCCGAGAAGACGAGGCCCCAGCCCCGCCAGCGCGTTGGTTCGTGCGGCCGACGGCGGCTTCCAGGCAGCGCGCAAATGAGAACTTGAGCTTCTCTTCGTCGTGTTCGCGCGGCAACTCGAAGTCGCGCAGTGCGTACGTGATCTTGAGCTGATTCATGAGCCGAAACAGGAACAGCGACAACTTGACGCTGTCGAATGAGCAGCCGCAGTAGTGCTCGTAGATGAACTCGTGGGCGCCGTCTTCGGAAGCACGGCGCTGTGCAGCCCAGTGCGCCAGCAGCGCCGACTTTCCCATTCCTGGTTGGCCCACAACCACCAGCAGCGACGACACGCCGGAGCTGGCACTCGAGCCGTCCGGTGCACTATCACAGTAGTCGTTGATGAGGTGGAGGTAGTGGCTCGACGCCGCGTACACGAAATCGCGCGTGCGGCTGGCGGCAAACGCTGCGTGGGTGGCATTCTCTCGCGACACGATCGTGCTCTCGACGCGCTCCGTTCGCTCCGTGAGCTGCAGATCGTCCGTGCCGGAGCCGGAGCCGTTGCTACCGTCGCGACTGCCGCTGCCGGAGGACTGCGACGTTGTTGTTGACGATCCACCGCCTCCACCTGCAGCCCCTCGCTTCACAGGCGACGACGTCTTGCCCATGTTGGTGTCTTCGGTGCTGGTGGTCTGCTCTTCACACAAACGGCTGAGAACAGTCAAGTCGTCGGTGGGTTTCCGCCCCAAAATAAGTCGGAAACGGCTTTCGTGAATGTGATTTACATGCAACTCCTCGCCAATACGAGGCATTTCCTGTGTCCTGCCGTGGATCTACACATGCAATCAGGCAAACCGCTTACTTTGATGAAGACGAAGCCGCCGGATTGTAGTGTAGACGCTGCAGCGCCGCCTGCCGCATCTTCTCACGGCGGTCAGCAGCCGAGGCGTCGGCCGATGAAGAAGCCGCCGCCTGGCTGGAACTAGAGCCGGTAGCAGTCATGCCAGAGCCTACCACCATCACCACAGCGATTAGCATACAGTAGCCCAGTAGATACATAAAGTACACCAGTCAAACTCACCAGCGAAGGCCGCGTAGTTGGCGCGTGAGGGTGCAGCCGCAGACGTCGCACCGCCAGCAGTGGTGTCACCCACAGGCGCCTGTCCAGACATATCATCGGGCAGCAGCCAGCTGAAGAACGAGCCGATGTATGCCGCGCGGTTGATGTGCGCGGGGATGGGCTTGTTGAGCAGGAGCTGGCACAGCGCGTCCGCGTACGTGTTGCAGTTCCTACGGAATCAATCCCACGACGCTCAATATCTCAACACTCTGGTGCTAGAAGAGTATCACGACGTACTTGTTGAGTAGATGGTAGCTCTTGCCGTCAAAATCCGAGCGCAGCGACAGCGCGAGGCTTCGCGCCTCGGCCGTCGTGCCCGGGAACACGCCCATCTCAATGGATTCACGGAAGCGGGCGCCTGTATACAGCCGCTCACAGTCAGTGGATGATACCGGTATCCCCACACAAGCAGCTACACGCCGACGCACCTGGTGCCTGTCGCGGGGGTCCTGCGAACACGCCTGCGCCGCTGGCAAACGAGTACTCGTCACCCGCGATCTCCACGCCCGAGTGGAACACGCCGAGCCCGACGTCTGATTCCATCATCCAGAAGCCACATTAACCCACAGAGTCCACACAGTGACCAGCACAGAACACGCACGTACAGCCCATGTAGTCGTTGGCCTCTGTGAGGTCGTAGACGTTGAGCCACACGGGCGTCTGCGCCACACGCGGCGCCATCTTCCTGTGAGTTGGTAGTCGAGAAAGAGTTCTTCGACTGGGAAGAATATGGCCAAATCGGAGAAACGCGTGCTCTTATGTTGCGAAAGAAAGGACGGAAATAGCACCATAACGCACAGTTACGTCACGATAATGTTGCACGGAGGAGTGTAGCCACATCACATATTAGCTTAGTCTAGGCTCTCTTCAGAGCATGCACCCGCGCCTTCTTCATGGCGTCTTTGCGAGCTTTCCACGTGCTCAGCGGCTTGCCCGTGCTGTCTGTAGATGCCGTGGAGGAGGCTAATGTGATGCTCTCCAGTGCCTGTTCCAGGTCTGCGTTCTTGGCGTCAAAGCGGTCGATCTCCGCCAGCGGCACCCACTCGAACAGCGGCACGACGTACAGCACCATGGTCGCGAGCGTGGCCGAGCTCATCTGCTTGGCGAACCGCACAGCGCTCTGCAGCGTGGGCAGGCACTGGTACACTTGCACAGCCACGTTCTCTATCAGTCGCGACGGCGTCTCGATACTCACGCTCACGCACGCGTAGCGCTGGCCGTTGCCCTGCGGCAGATCCATCGCTCTGTATTGGTACGGAGTCTGGGTCTGCATGCCATCCAGCGAGCTGTAGTAGTTTTCCATCGTCATGGTCATCTCGTCCTCCTTGTAGATGGCGAAGCGGCTTGTGTCTCGCTCGGCGGACGGTGGGATCGTCTCCAGCGAACACACGTGGCGGAACAACTCCAGCGCGTCGTTGAGCTCCGTGAATTTGCCCAGCACGCGGAACGCGGTCACCGTCGCGGCTGTGGGATCCGCTACAGTAGACTCAGCCACAGCAAACGCAATCTGCGGCTTGCTGGGTGATACGCTGAAGGACCCACTGATCGTTCCTCCACTGATTCGAGGTGCTTTAGTGACTGGGGCTGGTGGCTTGGGCCGCTCTCGCATGAACCCCACGATTGCAAAGGGCTGACACACGCCGTGGACCGGGTTCCAGATCATGGCTGTGCTCGCCATTGCACTGGGCATCCTCAGAGCAGCGTCGGATCGCAGCCGCACGCTACGCCTTCGGTCGGATGTGCTAGGACTGCTGGTAGTGGAGACCGCGGTGGTGGCAGCAGCGCCAGCCGAAGACGGTGCCGTTCCGTACAGTGGCTTCTCCTGGAAGAGCTGCGGGAGCATCGCGAGTGTAGTCGAGGGCTGCTGGTTGACTTGTTCCAGCAGTGCGAAGGTCTTGCTCTTCATCAGAGACTGACGACGTGCGCGCACGGGCTTCATCACTGGGATCTCTGCGCGAATGGTCTCCTCGTCCACTGACGCGCTTGAGTTGAGTAGGGTTTCTGCCTGAACAATCGGCTCACCTGCTTCGTGCATGGCCTCCAACTTCCCCTTCTTCTTCACGACAGTAGTCTCATCAGCTCCTGACTGGACGGTGTTCCGTCGTCGCTCTTGGTTCTGCTCTGGCTGGGGATCCTCCTTCACTGGTGTCTTGGCTGCGTCTTTAGGTGGACTGTCGCCTTGCCCACTGCGTGATAATTTCTTCAGTGCCTTCTTCGAGCTGGAGCAGCCCAGTCGCGGCTGCAGGACCAGCACTCCAGGCTCCATCAGCGGCTTCAGTGCACGATCGACCGTCGCGAGCGTCGGCGTGGAGCTGGATTTGCCCAGCGTCTTGGCGATCGTAGGACCTCGGCCCGCGCCAATACCCGCCTCCTTCTCCTTGCGTCCGATGATATCTGCCAGAAAATCCTTGCGGTACTTCTCCCACGTGACGCTCTTGATTGCACGGCTCTCGATGCTCTCGTGCATGTAGCCCACCGACGACCGCTGCAGACTCTCGCGTGCAGTGGGCGACATGAGGTGGAAGATATCAAACCGAGACAGCACCAGCACGCGCACGGGCGACTCAGCGATGATCGAGTAATCGCGGATGCAAATGTCGTTGAAGCGGCCGGATGACGCTCTGTTCAGTGAAAGTATTAGTATCAGCACAGGATGGGACCCACTCAATCAGTCGTACGTACTCCGCACAGCCCAATACCGAGTTCTGGCCGAAGCGCCCCAGCTCGTACTGCTGCGGCTTGCCTGTGATCGGGTGCTTGCCGTCGTGGACTATCACGCACTCGCCACGCGTGATCACAAACATCTCGGTCGCGCGTGAGCCCTGTTTGCAGATCTCGGCTCGGAACGGGAAGTACTTCTCCGCCATGACGGCGCACATGGCCTGGATCGTGTAGTCGTCCCACTCTGGTCCGATGAAGTACGGGTTCCTGCTCAGCATCTTGGCGTACTGCGCGTGGTACTCGTTCTGGTACTTTTTGATCAGCGGCTCGTACTGGTCACGACTCAGCACCAGCAGCTCACAGAAGTCGGCGCACTTCACTGTCGCTCGTCGCAGTCCACCAGTCTCCGACAGCGCCAGCTCACCAAAGTACTCGCCCTCTCCAAGCCGCGACACCACGTTGTCCGATGTCTCGTCAAAGCGGTTCTTCGTACGGACCGAGACTTCAGTGTTGCCTGTGAAGATGATGTAGAAGTGGCGTCCTTCCTGGCCTTCTTCAAACAGCACCGTGTTGGTCACCGCGCTGATCAGCCGCATCGCGCGACAAAGTTGCTTGCGCACTTCGAACGAAAAGCGCGAGAAGAACTTGACGCTCTTGAGGTACTCGACCGCGAACTTGAGGTCTTTCTCCGACCGCTGGGCCGACGCGCGTATGAAGATGTTGCGGATGATATCCTTGTTGGAGCGGAAGCGCTTGGTGACTTCCAGTGCCGTGCCCGCGGCGTCCGCGTCATGCGATTCTTTGAGCAGATCCGTGAACACCGTGCGGTTGATGAAGATGAGCTCGGCCGAGTCGCTGGAGATGAGCGCGGACGCTAGCAGATCCATCAATACGGCGGGATCAGCTATGACAATTGTACTGATAAACAATCAAAGAGAGACGCACCTGCGCGTCGGTCCGAGTCGAAGAGCAACGCGCGCTCGCCGAAGCTGTCGCCTGGATTCAGGAACGCGATGTGGACTGTGGGTGGCTTCTTACTGTTTAGGTCGGCTGATGACGCGTGCTTGTCCCGCTGACGGATCTCCACTGCCACAGCGCGTTAGAAAATTACTAGCATATTGTGTGAGTGGCAGTAGACGCACCTTGGCCTCGAAACACCATGTAGAAGCTCTCTCCTGGGTCGTCCTGTCACACAAACCCCGTCAGCAGATGAGGTACCAGCCATCAGCCACTAGTACGGTGTAGTAGGCCACCTCTTCGAACACGAATGCGCCTTTGTCTTCGTACTCCGCGAGTTCGATAGACTGGTACAGCTTATCGACCTGTGGATCACACACAGCACCAGTGTGTCAGGAAGGCGTTCGCTACAGACGAGCATCAGTCAGGTCGTCTACCTTGTCTACAAACCAGCAAATCCCGAGCGTTAGTTACCCATTGCTTTGCATTAGACTACAAAACCCCACTCACAGGCGTCCAGATTGGAGAAGAACTCGAGCAGCTTGGACGCTGCCAGCAGCGACTTGAGCTGAAGAAGCCGTCAGTATCGTCAGCATACAAACCTCCTCATAAACAGCACCCACGCACCACGTGGATGTCGTCGATCGACCGCTTGCCGGGCTTCTTCTGGAGGATGGCGCGACACACAGCGACCTCCGGCTTGCCCTCTTCGATCGCCCTGAGAAAGGCGCCCGACTGCGTCATGGTCTCCAGCTCCGACGCCAGCGATAGCTTGCGCTGCACCGCCGGCGGTGCCTCATCCTCCGCACTCGCGCTGCTTCTCGCGGTGCTGCGCGCGGACGCCATGGCATCTGCCGTCGCTGCGTAATGCAGTCGAGTTCATAGGCGGCATTGTTGGCCTTTTTCAAAATAGCTCGTCAACCTGGAGCAACTTCAACACCTGCAGTTGCTCTTATGTTGCACAATGTCGTCCTTTCTCAAAGCAACTCAAACGCACTTAAACCGTACTTAGCACTTTAGAACTGTGTTTTTCTCGTCGCTCTTCAGAAATCCACGCGCGAAATGGGCAACGCACTGGGGACGGCGGCGCCGCCGACGCCGCAGACGCCATGGGAGGAGCTGGTGGATACCTGCAGTAAGGCCGTGCAGCCACTGCGCCAGCAGCTCACCAGCACGCGCTCCGTAGCGATGTACGAGACGCTGGGGTGTCATCTGGCGGACGCGACGACGGGCGGCGTGGTGTTCTGGCTCGGTATTTCAGGCGCGCAAGTGCTGCAGCACGCGATCCGCGTGGGCGCCGCGACGCCCATCGTCCCTCGCGTGATCGGCTCCGTCGCAGTGGCTTCCTCCTCCGTGCTGGCGCTGCATTTCGCGTCGCTGCCGCGTGAATTGGTGGAGGATTTCCAGGACAGACGCACGCGAAACGCGTCCAGCACCGCTATCTCAAATGAACTCGTCGACAAGCTGCGAGCGCGCGTGGAGGATCTCGCGAACGCCCCTCTGGCTGTGTACGCGGCCATGGGCGTGCTCAGCTTCACGATGCTGGGCGGCCGCATGAGCTCGCTGGCGCCGAGCCACTACGCGAACCTCGGCGCGTTCCACCTGAGAAAGGCGTCACTCCCAGCAACTGAAGACTATGCTGGTACTAGTGGGCGTGTGGTGATGCAGGAGTTCGGCCGCCTCTTCGGCTGCCACACGTGCGGCGTGAAGCGCGGCGTCCAATACCACGCCGACCACATGCCGCCCAAGCTGTGCGTGGTCTCCTTTATGTTATCTCTGATGAACGATGGATCTAATGACAGTGCTGTTGATGGGTAGATTTGCCCAGCGCATGAACGAGTCGCTGTGGTGCAAGATCACGGGCCGCCAGGTGCCCTTCCGCTTCTATCCGCAGTGCCAGCCGTGCTCGAACATCCAGGGAGGTGACGTGAAGATGGGCCGCAACCAGCTCAAACTGCATGTGTCCGCGCTGAGGCTGTACCACTCGGCAGGCTTCTGGCTCGTGCTGCTGTGTACTGGCGGTCTGTACGTTGGGAACTCTTCATTCCACGACACCGCGGACGTCCATCAACAGCCCAAGCCAGCCAACGGCACCAACACGCAGCCGAACGACCAGAGCTTCTCCATCAGCAGCGCCTCGTCTTCTGACCACGCGCTGCTCGTGTCGCTGCGTGAGCGAGAGAAGAAGCTGAAGAAGCAGAGGCGTGCGTGTGGCGACGACGCGGCGCTGACGGCGGCGCTTGACGCGGAGCTGCACTCCATTAAAGAGTGCAAACAGCGTCTGAAAGACACGATGAAGCGCATGCAGCGCTAGTCGTAGACGAGCCTCCTTATGTAAGGGGAGAAACAGTCTCAAGATAACCCAAAACGAAGGCGTTTTGCGTCCAGCTTGCATCCCAGGTATTATCGGACGCGCTATTTTCGCAGTGACTGACGGGTGTTTGGACAGGCTCATCATCTTCCGAATGCGGCCACTGAAGACGCAGCAGAGGCAGCTTCAGTTGTGAAACAATGGCGGCAGGACACCGAGAGCACATCGCGAAGCAGCTCTTGCAGGCTCAAGTGAGCGAGTCGGATGGCCGCATCCTGATCCAGCGGAAGCCGCCAGGGATCAAGCCGACTGCCCACCAGACCAACGGAGGGCGACCCGTGAGACGCGGGGCGAAGCCACATCGACTGCCTTCTCCGTCTTCCACTGAGCTGGAACAACGCGAGCACGGATGGAATGACCGGTTCTTTCGGGATACGCCGTCCCAACCGAAGCGGCCGCAACGAACGAGTCGTGTGAGCGGCGACGATGGTGCGAGTACTCAGGACCAAAAGGAACGAAAGATCCGAGAGGAACGGCAGCAGTACGGCCACGGAGAGAGCACCGGAGGCGGAAGCCACAAGCACCAGCGTCCAGGCGTAGGCCGGCTCGTGCCAATCAGCTCATTAGCTTTACCACCGCGGGTAAGTCTGCACAGAGTTATGTTGCTCTGAATATCTTGCTGATACCTAGTTGGTGGGTAGGAGCCGGATACGAAGTCTTCCAAGGACGAGAAGCTTCGGTTCAAAGTCCTTCAGGCCATCGACCTCCGGGAGACGCTCATCTACCAGCTGAATGCGTTGATTCTGTGCACGCCTGTGCAAGAGGCGTTGGTCATGGCCGCCTCACGACTCATCGCCAACGACGGAAGCGGCCTACAGCTCAAGCCACGCGCGACAATGGCTCTCGCTGCTGTCGGCTCCACAACGACGGCGTCTGGCGGCGCCCACGCTATGAGCAACGCACGCGAAGCCACACGTTTGGCTCAGCAGCTCGCGTCGGATCTCCAAGTCACTGGTATCCAGGCTGTGGAAGGAATGGTCGAGTGGATGCTGGAGGCTGGCGCAAAGGCAGAGTACGTACACCCCAATCACTGCCATGTATAGAGCTACCTGACTGATGGTGTCTGTGTCTCCCCACCAGCAAACCGCCCGAGTTTCTGTGGCGTGGGCGCAACTACTTCCTCAAGATGGAGACGGATTTGGACTTCGCTGGCCCCGAATTGCGTGCTCGCGGCGTCGAAATGGACTGTTTCTCGGCTGGGAATCCGCTGTGTATCCGTCCGGACCAACGACTGGGGCGAGTGCTAGCAGCTCAGGCGATCATCCACGAGATGGTCGCAATGGCCAAGCAACAAGAGCAGCAACAGCCTCAAGATGTGACCCCGAGAAGCGGACTCAAGGCCAGTGCACGCAAGGAGAAGAAGAGCCCGCGATCGAAGTCCCATCGAACGCCCCGCCGCCCCAAGGAAGAGAGTCCTCGCGCCAACAGCTGCGCTGCTGTGTCTTCAGAGACTGCAGCGGCACTTCTAGCGCTGCAAAGTGCTGACGAGATGATCCTCGCGACCAGTGGTGGAGGAGATGACGACGAAGACTATGGTGATGAAGACCACGGGTTTTCAAGGTCTGCAACAGCCACTACGACACAGCACGAGCCAGAGTCGGCGCGATCGAACCAGGAAGAAGCAGCAAGCTTAGAAGACCCAGAGGCCGAAAATGAGCTCGTGAATCTCCTAGACGAGAGTCTCGGCGATACGGCGACAGCACCACCAACTGCCGTGGCCACAGCCGCAGTTACCAGCGTCAGTGAGTCGGCGAAGAGCTCAGCACGTGACGAGTATGAGAACAGTTTCGACGAGGACGAAGGCGAGGAAACAGCTCCGCTGAAAGTCGAGCCAGAGACTGAGAACCACGCGACACAAAGAGAGCCAGAAGAGAATGAAGAGGAGCCAGAAGAGGATGACAACGGCGGTAGTGACACGTCGATTGCAGTCACACCAACAGCGGAGACGGTGGATGAAGCCAGCGATGATAACCAGGTCGAGGACGACAATCCAGAGCCTGAGCAAGTGGTAACAAGTCCTCCCACTCATGAAGACGAAGATGCTGGACGATGGGAACGCGTGGCGGAGCTTCTTCGAACCTTGAAAGAAGATGACGGCCACAACGATGGCATATCTGGTGAGGTGCTGCAGCAGCGAGCGACATGGGTGGAGACAAAACGGCGGCAGATAGACGCGGTGTTTGATCAGAGCCTGCACACGTGGGGAAAAGATCCCTTTGGCGGATCTCTGATGCAGCTGTTCGACCCTATGAGGTCTCACATTGCCAATCTCTGTGGAGATCCGACGTGTACGAGTCTTCAGCTGCGTGAGCGTGTGCTTGAGGAGTGTCTTCTGGTGATGGATGAGGAGTGTGGCGCGCTGTCCTCATTACTGCATCAAGAAATCCAGAGCGCGAATCCGCTGGTCTCTGAAGTCGACTTCGGTGACGTCCTGGAGGCTGCACGCAAGCAGTTCCTGGATGATGAGAAGTACGTCTCGCTTCGTTCAGTGGTCAGAGCCTTGGAGATGACCAGTGCACTCCGCGATGCATCCAGTGATACGGCCTGCGAGTGCTCCTGTGGCTTCAGTAAGTTGATTCAAGTCTTCTATCCGTATCTGATAAACCAGCGACGCGATCGGCTCGTCTACAATTGGCAGCGAGTTACGCAGCTTCTCAAGGAGGTTTCGATCGACGTGGAGCGTGCGGCCTATCTCCTGGACGCGACGTGTAAGCTGCTTCTACTGAACGTTGCGTCACTTCGACGGCGTTCCGGGGACGATGAGGACGCCGCAGTGCCGAAGCTTACGCTTGTATGTGACCGAGCCAATGTGCTTGAGAGCTCCGTGGCTGCAGCGCACAAGAAATGCCTCTCCGATCCTAACAGGCCAAATCCACTGCCCAGCTACCATCTCTACCCGTTCTTTGAGAGCTCTTTTGGTGAGAAGCGGGTAGATGGAGTGCAAGTCGAAGAAGGCGAAGGCAAGGGCCCATTGAAAGAGTGGTTCACCCTCGTGGCTAGCGACCTCACAGCCAAGTGGTGCGCCGTGCCGCTGCCCGTCGCCTCGTCAACGAGCAGCTCCGTCGACGACTTTGATCCCGTGCTCGTGAACGGCAACAAGCTCGTCGTAGATCGACTGGAGGCGGTGCTCAAGTCTGGCTACAAGCTCGAGTGGCACTCGCCTTCCGACCAAACAATGGTCTCACGTATCATCAACTCGTGCGATGCCTCCACTGGCGCATACCTTCTCGACCGTGGAGGGCTATCAAATCAATCGTTTGCTGTG
>JAADXI010000752.1:0-15450 GCA_023337615.1 Pythium brachiatum | reverse complement strand
ATGGCTCGGCTCACTAGGAGCTCGCATAGTATCATACTGAGTGAACAGATCGTTTGAGATCTCATCGGATGTCCCATCCGTTGTGTTTGCGTTGTCTTCGTGTCCATCTTGGACTGTTTCTTTGCTTCCAGACACGACCTACGTCCTACAACATCCTCCGTGATCGTTGATTCTACACTCAGAAACATCTTTGAGTAACAGTCGGAGAATCACGATCGAGAGCTCGGCCTCTGTCGTAGTTCTTGGGAGTATTGTGTGCACTGGGCACCACGTGGGTGGTCGCTCGAAGGCAACAGAGATATAGTAGGCAGGCAACGTAGTGCACGTGCATGACAGTGTTTTTAGTGCGGTACGGTGGTGTATTATGCCTGAGCTACAATTATTCCTCTCAGGAAGCCGGTATGCTCACTCGTGGATGAAGGGTGTGTGTCAGGAGCCAACGTTCTCGAGCCAGCATACACGGACGAGTATTTTTTGGAGAGTATGCGCGTCTTCTCATACTGTTGGCGGAGCTTGGACGAATCCGCTCCATGGGTAAAACGCGCTTGAAGAGCTGGATCATAATGATGGAGTACGTAGATACGCAAAAGACGCACGAAGGAGAATAGAGCCACACGCGAGTACGCGTGGCGTGGCGTGGGGACTAAATGCCGGCGGACGAGACCTCTTCGTCGCTCTCCACGACACGCACCGACTTGGTCCGCGACGACGGCTGCACTGGCGTCGAGCCAGCCGCAACACCCGCAGGAGATACAGTCAAAGGCGACGACCGCGCAGGCGATGACGCAGATACTGGAGACGCAGTCGTCGTCGTACTAGTCGCCTTGGCGTTGCCGCGACCGAAGAGCTTGACCTTGTTGGTCGCAAACGAGAACAGCTTGGTCGTGGACGCGCCGAGCTTCTCCGAGATCTGCGTCGGCGCGCTTCCCAATCGCAATCGGCGGCTGCCACCACGCACAACGTCCGACTCATGGACAAACACGACTTCCTGCTCGCCTTCCTTCACTGTGTGGAGCTTGACGCCGTACATCGCCTCGGCCGCACGCACTTCCGTGACAAATCCAGCGCCAAACTTGGTCGTAACCTCCATGCCGACCAGCGCCTTGGTGTAATACAAGATCGCTTCAGTGTTGAGGAACGCCGTGGCGCCCCACACGAGCTGCACCTGCGCGCGGTGGTTGTTCTGGTCCAGCGACACAATCGTACCGGCACCGAACGTCGTGACGACGCACTGGCCCTGGTAGTAGTAGTTCGACACGAACTGGTACGTCGACGTGGAGAGGCCCGACGACGTGGTCACGATGGTCTTCAACGCCGTGTTGAGGCCCTTGGTGATCACTGACGGCTCCTGCGGCGCGTGGTTCACTGGAGCTGGAGGCGCGACTGGCTTGGGCGCAGCAGTATTCGGTGTCTGGCGACGCACCGGCATCAAGCGGCGCACGTCGTTGCGGTGGACGTTGACCTCGGCATCCACGCGGGCACCTCCGTCACTTCCCACACGCACACGGTAGCTCTGGCTCTTGGCGTCGAAGCTCACCACTCGGCCTTCACCCGCAGGGGTCTCCACCCAGTCGTGGCGAATCGCTGGCACCGAGTAGTAGTCCTCATCTGCCGGGTTCAAGTACAACGTCATTCGTGACATGCTCTGCAGGTTCACGACGAGGAAGCCGTCCTCCGCGCGCGTGGAGGCGATGGTTCCCAGCCCGTAGCGCGTGTACAGCGGCGTGCCCGGCGCGAATGGCGTGGTGAACTCAGCCTCCGAGAAGTCGCTGACCGTGCGCGAGTGCTGCTTCTTCAGCGCCGACAATCCGCTCAGTGGGTTGCTGTTCCACAGCATCTTACCGGCACGCGCAAACGACGACGCGACGCCCGGACGCATGGTGTAGGTGTCCTTGTCGGTCGACGTCGCGCTCGCCGTCTCGTTATCGCTGTCGCTGTGGTGCTGCGCGGTCTTCTTGAGCCCGGCGCCATCGCCCTGCGGCTCGGCCTCTTCCTCAGGCGCCTCCTGCGGCGTGGTCTGTCTCCGCAGCGTCGGCCCTGTCTTCCACGGCATCGCCATGTCCATGTGCGGGCGGAAGTGCATGGCCATCATCCTGTACTGCTTGTTGGTGGTCGTGTGGAGTTGGAGGAGGAGTGGAGTGGTGTCTTCAACTGGCGAGGAAGCAGCAATGGCGTCAAGCAAGCGACGGCATTCATGAGCGGAGCTGGTCGAATCATTGCCCACAAACAAGTGGGAGGTCAGCAAGTGGCTGGAACTTCCCACTGCCTCCTCTGGCAGAAAGGCCAGTCAATTGAGAATTGGACAAAAAGCCAAAATATCCATGGTTTCGCTAGAAACAGGGACGAATAGTGACGTCGAAGTGTAAAACGGAGCGTTTTACTTCGAAGTTGGACCCAAAAATACCGGTTCAAGCCGTTTTTGGCCCATCAACGTGCAAGAATCCAGCGAGAATTAGAAAAGGGATAGGGGTTGGAGGTATCATCGCCAAAAGGCACGGAAGGGTGCACGAACTTTTGAGTTGTGAGTGGCTACTTTAGCTGGCAGTTCTCCAACGTTGTGGCCAAGTCCCACAGAGAATCTGGCTGGGATGTACTGCATCATGCAGGTGACGAAGACGCTTCTCGCGCCAGCCAGCGTCTACTGCTGCTGAACTGGAGGAAACTTACTCTGTGTTGAGCAGCTGAACAGGCAAAAGCTGATCGAGTCAACCAACAGTGGCCGTCCAGCCCATACGTAAGGCGTGTGTGGCACAGTGTGCTGGTGCTGGTGCACGATGGAAACGCAGAGGATGCCCAGAGCAAACTTGAACTGAACACCAGGTGGGCCACATCTCTCTGGCGATTGCTGCTGATGGCTCCAGCTGCTGCGGCGGAACATCTGCAGCAACACCCAATCGTACTTTATCAGCCTGATGCTGCGCTGGTGATGCTGCACTACCCTCTGCAAAACGATCAATTCATTCACTCAAACCATTGGTTGAATCATTCACACCTTCTGATTGGTCGAAACAACCCGAATTCGGCAGAAGCTCTTCTCTCTCTTGATTCGCTGAAAATGAGCTCCATCCTCCTCCAATGATTGGTCAGAATCAACAGTAGGTCACCCCGTCCATCCCTCTACAGCGAGAGACCATCACTCACCCTAGTGTTTGTCCAGAATGGTGGTCTCTTGGTTCGGTTGTTGTGGTTGTTGTGTGTGGGTTTTTTTCTCGGTCCAAACAAGTGAGCACGGCACGCGCAGCAGCAGCGAGCAAGCGTCGGTCGGATCGAACTGCCGCGCTGATTTGATTCCCATTGGCCCGCCGCGCCATCGCCGCCTTCCTGTCCGTTTGCCTGCCTGCCTGTGTGTCCCGTCGTCTGTGTTGTGTGTGCTTGTGGCCTCGACGTTGAAGCAGAGGTCGCTGCAGTTGTTCTTGTCGTCGTCGTCCGCTGAGTTGGCCACATCCAATCTGCGGAGCTGCACGCGACGAGATCCCAATCCCTATATCCATCATCATGAGTTCCGGAATGACTACGAATCCGTGGGGAGCGCCTGTCGCGGTGGTTGCAGTGCCGGTGAAGCTCCACGATGTGATGGACGAAGAGCTGGCCGCGAAGCTCCAGCGAGAGGAAGAAGAAGAGTGGGAACGCGAGATCGCGGCCCAGTTCGGCGACCGATCCACGGGCTGGTGCTTTGTCGAAGTGCCCAGCACGGACAGCAGCGAGTACGGCGTGATGAGCGTGGTCCAGCAAGAAGTTCCGATGGAAGAACAGAACGGCGACCCAAACGACCCGGACTATGCGTTCGCGTTGGAGCTGCAGGCCCAAGAAGCCGAAGAATACGATCGGCTGCGACGACAAGAGGCGTCCTCCATTGAACGGATCCAGGTCATGCAACAGGACCCTGACCCGAAACCCGTGCCAGCGACGCAGTCCCGTCGCCAGTTGCGCCACTTTCTCGGCTCCGGTCGCTCGCGCCGATCATTGCAGCGATACCAGAGCGCGTCATCGGCAGGAGAATTTGCTGTCCACATTGAAGAAGAGTACGAATACGACTCGGAGGATGACGACGCTGTCCACCACGTCCACCATGCTGACGGCGACTACCGAGACGCAGCCACCACGCCCGCACAGGACGAGGAAGAGGAGGACATGTTCCTGGAGGAAGACCTGCCCATCGCCAAGTTCAACGAGCTCGACATGACGCCGCGTCGATCCGAACGGAAATACCGCCAGTCTTCTATCGTCTCGACCCCCAGCGCGACCCACACACAGCCACCATCGCACCACCGCAACCCGTACAACCGATCCTACCTTGCTACGGAGAACGAGTGAGTCTACCCAGCGTTGGGTGCATCACCATGGAGGATGGATGGATGGCTGCATTTGCAGAGACGTGCATGCAAACCACCACGATGGTGGTGACTGGTCGAGTGCGCAGGTATCGGTTTATGCAGGGTTGTGCAGATTCAAGGGTCCCTCGGGATCTCTGCAGTCGCGTCCAACGCGCGATGGTATTAGTTTAGTCAACTTATTAAGAAATGGAAGAAGATGCGTTTGCACAGATATCCCAATCCGCCCACGTTTTGATCCAGTCACGCGAAAGACACAAGCACGACACCAAACCAAGGAAGCAAAGGGGGACACCAAGCCGCATCGCCTCCACGCTGACGCCCCGCCACGCCCACGACGACGTCTGGGGAGCTCAGGCAAACAACAACGAACAGCATACGACCCCCAGTGCGATGAGTGTGGCGACCAGCGACGCGGACGACTGGGAGACGAACGCCGTGGCGCCCGTGATCGCTCGCCAGCCAGCTGCTCTTTCGACTGGAAATGGATCCTCGGATGAGATCGGCGACGACATGGACGCCGCAACGTCCTCCTTCGGCAATCTGCGACTTGTGCCGCCTCCACAGATGCAGGACGGAGGCGCGTTTGATCGTGTGGATCCGTTCCAGCGCCACCAACAGCCCTCGCCGCAGCACGCACTGTTCGATCCGAACGGCAACTACGCGCAGCCTGTGAGTCCAGCGACGGCGACAGCGGCCGTAGCGCGGTTTGGACCGCTGGATCCCGTGCTGCTGGCGGCGCTAGAAAACTCGCGCGAGCGGCTCACGCTGCTCAAGTTTGAGGACCAGATCGTGCGCTTCATCAAGAACCCGCGCGAGATGCAGCTCAACTTCCCACCGCTATCGTCGTACCACCGTCTGATCATCCACCGCCTCGCCGAGCGGTGCTACTTGGAGCACCAGACTGCGGACTTCAACACCACGTACGTGCAGGGCTACGACGGCAACGCCTCGCGCGTGGTCACGCTGTTCAAGACGGCACAGACAGTGATTCCACGCGTGCTGTTGATCGACCTATCGGCTGAAAAGCAGCAGCAGACTGTGACGCCTGCGTCGGCACCGAAGATCATGGTACGCAAGCGCAATGCGTCGCGCGGAGCTGGGAATGGCAATGGAGCACGTGGCCAGGATGCCAAGAACCAGCAGCGCTCGATCGAAGACCGAGAGCGCGCGTACGCAGAGGCGCGTGCCCGAATCTTTGGTGAAAGTTCGAGCACGACGACCGAAACTGGGTCTACGTCTTCGCCTACGACCGATGATAGCACTAGTGTTTCGTCGGGAGTTGCCCCCAAGCTGGGTAACAGTGTCCAGGCCGCTGGGCCCGATGGCTCGCGGGGCTTCGGTCGTGGTGGTGGGCGTGGAAACGGTGGTTCCAACAACAGCAGCTCTGCAGCAAGCCGACAACAACAGGATTCAAGCAACAAGCCAAGTCGTGGAGGAAACAGCGCGCCTCAAAGCGCCAGCAAGCCAACAGCAGCAGCAGCTTCGCCAGCTTCCGGAGCAAATGGAACTGATCTCAAGTCCCAGCAGAACTGGAAGGAGAGCAAGGTGCTGTGGCGTAACCGAGAACAGGAGCTGAATGATCCCGACTTCACTCGTAACCACGATGCCTACCGGCCATCTCGAGACCAGAACTATGGTGGAGGAAACGTCGGTGGTCGCTTCGGCAACAACGGTGGTGGTGGTGGGAACCACTACTACGACGGCCCACGATCCTATGGCTACCAGAGCGCTGCACAGCCACCGTTTCCAGGACGAGGACGGGGTCTAGTGTCCAACGAGTACAGTCGGATAGATCCAATGCAACGCTCCATGCAGCCACCACCTCCTCCACCTCCTCCAACCGACTACTACCGTCAGCATCCCGGCCAGCTCCAGCCACCACCCCCGCCTCCAGGTGCCTTCCACAACTCGTATTCGCCACATGGACGCGGGGGCTACGGCAATCCTCCGCCTTCCGCACAGCAGCAGCAGCCACTTGGAAGAGGTTCAGCAGGGACGCCTGTCGGAGGCTACAACGAAGCCTTCCCACCGCTGGGTAAATAGGCGCGAGGGCTACAAGTCAACCAATCCATCACACTTATTCCACATACAGTTCTTCAGCGTCCTTCGTCAGCAGCTTTGTTCATTGATTGATGGCCACTCGGGTCTTGGCGTGCTGAGGTTGATAAATAGGTGTTGGTGGGGTGCTCTAGGTGTTCCGCTCACTTGCTCCTTCGCTCGCAGTCGATATCTACAGTCCCTGGGCTGACTTCTTCAGTTCATCTAAGCGGCGGCCGTCATTCAGGGGTCTGTACCGGCGGTGGCATGACGAACGCGCTCTTGTACGACGCCTCCTTGCGCATCTGCTTCTTCACTTTGTGCTTCTTCTTGCGTTGCAGCTCCTGTAGATACGACCACGACACCTCATCTTAGACCCATTTTAGCCTCGAAATGTAGCAGTTTTGGTCATCGCACCTTCTTCCGACGCCACATCTTGAGAAACTTTGCCTCCACCTGCTGGATCTCTTCATCATGGGTGAGCCAGGGCTTCAATCTGTGTATCAGCACCACAGTGAGAACATCATCTCCAGCGCCACCATGTCAAAAACCAAACCCACCTCTCCAAGGACCGCCGCAGCGAACGCTTGAACTCGTTGTTCCGTCGCACTTGGCTGACCAGTTCTGCTTCCAATAGGCGAATCTCTCGGCTCACTTCATCATCCTGCGGGTGCTGCAGGCTCTGGACGACGTTGTCTGTAGAGTCTTCAACCAATCCAATATCTCGCAACTGTTGGAGCGTTCGACACGGGAGCAATTGAGGCAGCACGTCTTCTTGTACGCTCTCCATCTCCACATCAGCAACTCCATTCGGCAGCTCAGCCTTTGCCGTTTTCTCGTCGTCGAGGAGGCTCTTCATCTGCACATCAGCGTCGGCCACTGGCTCCTTGTCGTGTACTAGTGTACTCGCTCCGTTCTCGACCTCCTCCGGCTTCAAGTCAGCGCTGCTCTTCTCGACTGCAGGAACCATTGCCGCGAGCAGCCGCATCCGCAGCATCTCATTGACGTGTGTGGTTGTCGAGTTCTTGCCATTCATTTCCTTCTCCGGGATGTCTGCTAGCGTCGGTAAAGCGTCTACGCCATCAAACGCGTGGATTGCATGGCCGTTTGCATCGCCGTCTTCACTCAAGCCTTCCACAACCAAAGCTGATTCCGGATCTTCCAAAAGCAGCGCTTCTTGCATATCTTCTAATGTGACGTTGTTGAAAAACGCAAAACAGGACAGATATCGCCATAGACTCACAGTCGTACACGGTGTCTCTGTTGCAATCACAACCAGCAATGTCAAAATCACAATAATCCATCCCACACACGACCAGAGTGGCGAGAAAACTCACCAGACGCAAGGTCTTCTTCCACGAGCACTGCAACAGGGTTCAGCGGATTGGTTTTATCGCTCGTCGGCACAGTCTTCCCTTTGCCATGGGCTCCATTCGCCTCTCCAGTTCCATGCTTGGTGTCGCTTGACACACCACTGGCAATTGCTGTCTCGGTCGGCACGATCTCCAGCTTCTCCACGACGTCTCGCATGAAATCGCTCACATGCAGTAGCTGCAGTTCCATTTGCGAGAGCTGCTGCTGTAGATGCGTCCTTCCTTTCTGTATCCACCCACAAACAAAACAACACCAACATCAGTCCACTTCCACGTTCGCTCCCCATCCGTCTTTTCCAGTGCACGCACCTTGAGCTCCTGTAGCACGCGCATCACCGAGTGCTTCTTGGCCTGCATCAGCCCATCGGCTGTGCAAACTTTCTTGACGGCCATGAAGTTGTCGTGACGCAGCCACGGCACGGGCAGCAGCGAGATGGCGTGCGGATCGGACGGCATCGTCTGTTGGACTGGTGCCTTCGCAGACGCCGCGCCATTGGCACTGGCGACGGAGACATCCATTGTATCTATTGGGGGCTTCTACTCCCACGCGCAGAGCGTGTGCGCAGCGAGAGATGGAGACGCAGACGCCCGTCAATGGAGCTCTCCGTTTCCTGTAGCTCCGTTGAGTTACCGTCGGCGGCAGTTCACGCGGAACAACCGAGAGACACAAACAAGACACGGAAGCAACATCAGATGCAAAAGCGCTTTTTAGCAGTCCACCGAACAAAACGCTTTTTTCATCCAAGTGTCTTCCCGCGCAAATCCTTCAAAGAGAATAACCTCAGTCCCCTGAAAAACCTCATAAAACCTCACGAGATACAAATCCAGAGCGTTCGATTGGCGGGCTTTTCACGACAAAAGAGGCCACTATTGAAGGTAGCTCTGTCCTCCCTCCACGCTTCTCCGCTCCTCCTCTTCTCCGCTCCGCTTCCTCGCATGTCGGTCGGTCCGAGAGTCTGCTAAAGCGAGAAGTAAGGTACGAAGGTACGGTACTCTCCCCCACCAAAAAGCAAGAAGCCGTGACAGCTACGGTACTCTCCAGTAGTAGAAGATCCCCACAATAATGGCGCGCGGCAAGGCGGACAAGCAGCTCACGGTGGGCAAGAAGCTCGAGATCATCGAGGAGGCCGACCGCACGGGCATGATCGCGGCAACGGCGCAGAAGTACGGCATCAAGACGGGCCAGATCCGCGACTGGAAGAAGAACATTGAGCGGCTCAAGGCCACAGACCCCACGCGGCTCGTGGCGGCCAGCACGGTCGCGCGCGGCCACTTGGTGTTCAACGAGACCTACGCGCAGTACTGGGTCGGCTACAACAAGTTTTGCTCGGCCAACAGCGAGTACGAAGAGCTCAAGGACGCGCTTCTCATCACGCACAAGGATATCATGCGCGAGGGCATCAGTGCGTATTGCGGCTACTGCAGCTACGGCTACTGTATTCTGGTCTACAAGTACTGACTGGTGTTGCACGTGTAGACATCTTTGACTTCCCCACGGCGATCGACCCGACGGCTGCGTACCCGCTCGAGTGTCCGAGCTCCAGTGCGTGACGATCTCCAATATTTATTGCCGGAATTTGGGACTCACAATAATTGTATTGCCGCACTTGCTGAAGGTGACTACTATGCGACGAACGAGATCAAGGAGCTGTTCCTGAAGGATATGACCACGCTGCGCGACCAGCTTCGCGACTTCTTCGACCAGAAGCCGTTCCCCACCAAGTACATGCACTACGTGACCAAGCTTGAGTTCCACCGACCAGATCCACACGGCGCTGGCGACGACGGAGCTGCTAGTGACGAGAGTGGAGCTGTTGGCGTGGATGGCCAGCCAATCGTCGGCAAGGACGATGCTGCAGCAGTCAACAAGGAGACGGACATCGACTCGTACATCACGATGTACGTCGCGATCTGCGGCAATGGCTCCGTGATGGTGCCGATGTCTGTGTTCCCACCTGTGGAGCCGTGGCACTGGGAGCGTAAGAAGCCGGTGAAGCTGCGCCACGCTCACAGCATCCACCGCACGAAGAAGAACGACCCGAGCGAGGCGCTGCAGTTCTTTTCGGTCACGTGGAAGAAGTTTTACGACGAAGAAGCCAAGTACAGCGACAAGTTTGTGTTCCTGCTGGATGCCGCGGTGGAAGAATTCCGCGCACCCGAGTTCACGAACGGTCTCAAGCAACTGGACGGCTACGACAAGTACTGGACGACGGCGTACACCGTGCGTAATCCACTGCGCCAGTCGAACTTCGAGGACGTACTCACGACTTTTGTGGTCGAAGAGTGGCGACGCATTCTCAACCTCAAGAAGTCGAGCCAGCCCAACGACTACCGCAAGTGTATCGCCTTCTGGTTCTACACGGCCTGGGAGTTGTTCGCTGGCGACCGTGCTCGCGCGGCCTTCAGAAGCTGCAACATGTACTTGGAAGAGAAGGCGGCCTGGGCTATCGACAACGGTGTCGATGCAGCCGACGAAGTGGCGCCAGTCGCCGTGGTGCCAAGCGTGGCGGCTCCGACACCAGCACCTCTTGCTGCTCCAGTTCCTGAAGTTGTGGTTGAAGCTCCAGTCGCCACTGCTGTTGATGCCTTGGAGAAGACCGTCGTGTAGAAGGAACTCTCCTTAATCACGTTTTGTCATGTTTTGTCTTCTTTCTCGCCACCGTTCCCCTCGCTTGCTTGTGCTTCTGACTCTTCTTTCTCCTCCTCCTCCTCCTCCTCCTCAGAATCGACAGCCATGTGCGAATCCTCATCCGAATCAGCCTCTTCCTCCTCGCTCTCGTCGCCCTCTTTCGTCTTCTCACCTTCATCTTCCTCCATAATCGGAGGAAAGAACTCCTTCGCCAGTTGAGCGAGTCGCTGTGCCGCCCACTGAGCCTCGACGTCTTGACTCTTCGCTTTGTTCGCTGCCAAGAAGTCCAGGTTTTCGTACTCGAGCTTGCCGTACTGTGTCGAGACTCGCAGATCAAGCGTCTGCAGCTCGTCGGACGCGACGCCATTTGTATCAATCTCGACCACTAGCTTTTGGCCCATGTACATCTTGCTCGAGTCAGGCAAGTTGTTCCACTTGAGCAGCTTCTCGATGCTCGTGCGGTACTTGAGCGATAACGACTTGAGAGTCTCACCAGCTCCAAGTATGTGATACTTCTTACGATCAGCTCCCACACCAACACGCGTTTGCCAATACCACAGCCGTAGTTTACCGTCGGTAGACATGCTCACGAGCCGCTTACGGTCAAACTGCAAGTCCAGAACAGTGGTTTTGTGGCCAACAAGCGTCTGGATGAGATGGCCCGTTGCGAAATCCGTGACACAGATACAGCCGTCCATGTCCGCGCTGACAATCTTCATAGCGTCAAACTGGAGACTCGTTACGGCAGCCTTGTGGACGTCGCAGATGCGGAGCCGCTTGCGGTCAGCGTCTACGTTCCAGATGACGATCCGCCCACCAGTATCCGCACTGACAATCTCACTTGCAATCTGTCGAACGCACGAGATTGGATTCAAATGGCCATTGAAGTACTCATCACCTCGCCGTTCCGCCTCGAGTTTGTGCTGGAGCTTGACTTTGCGCCGCGCTGAAGTTGAAGAGGACACTGGCGGACCGACTTCCCACATTTTCACTCGGTGATCCGCACCACCGGTTGTAAAGAAGTTCTTGAAGCTGTCGACGTGAATCGCGGTCGTACTCTTATCGTGAGCAGCTATAACCCGAGCTAGTAGACCGAGCGATACGGCGTCATAGAGAAACACGTCGCAATCGGAGCTGCCACACGCGAGCCACTGCATATCGGCGTGGATGCTGATGACCGACGAATCAAAATCCTTCAAAAGTCGGTTCAGCGAACAGGAGAAGCCGCCAATATTCTCATCCTTCACATCCCACACGCCAAGTGTGGCGTCCATAGACCCCGTGTAGATGCGACTGCCGATGTAAAACAGACTGACGATTGGTGCTTGATGGCCGATTGGGTCTCCCAGGTGTTCTTTGTGAGGATCGCCAAGAGCCTGACTGAGGCAGGCGCCAGTCATAATGTCGAATAGCAAGCCATTCAAGTCGGCACTGGCAACACAAGTGCTCACACCATGGCTTGCAGTCCCAATGACGTTCTTCAAGGCCTCGTTTGTAGCGTTGAAGCGGAAGCAGCGAATTGGTTCTTTTGACAGCATTCGTCGCATAAGCGCACCCGTCTCCACGAACAGCTCACTCTCCAGCTCCTTCACTTCGTCTTCAGCGTTTCGTACGCGCACGTTTGAGTTGAGGATCTCCTTCGTGATATGCTCTTCGGCAACTTTCACTGCACCCATCAGCTTGGCGAGTTTACGCTTGAAATCTTCGATTTCGTATCGCGCGTTTGATCCGTTGATGACGCTCGAATCGACTTGAGTTGAGTCGCTGGCAAGCGCGCGCTTCAAGTCCAATTCACCTTGAGCGAGAAGACCCTTTTTGTCCAGTAGCAGCTTCTCTAGACTAGCTGTCCACTTGACTTCTTCGCGTGTCTTGTATTGCGCCTTAATCCGCTCAGTTCGAAGCCGTGGGACGATAGCTTTCACTCGTTCAAGCTCGATCTCCTTCGACGACTCGGCTCCGATGCCAACGAGTTGTTGCTGGAGTCGCTGTAGCTTCCCATTGGCGTCGCTCAGCTTGTTCTGGAGTGCAAATTCAATCTCATCTCCAAGCACCTTGTTCTGCAAAGCCATTTCCGAGTCTTCCAGTCTCGTGAACGTGAGCTCGAGTCCGCGATAGCATCGAAGTTGGCCTTGCTGGTCGCCAATCGCCTCAAAGCATAATAATGCGCGCTCGTAGTGGTCAATACTCTGTCGTAGGGATGCTGTGGTGCGGTACACCTCCGCGAGATGAAAGAGAGCTGAGCCTTCGTCTTGCTTGTTGCTTGTCCCTGGTCGGCTTGCAATAATGGCAGCACGATTCAAGCGAACTATAGCTTGCTCGTGGCTTCCCAAGTGATACAGTGCTCGCCCAGAACTTTGCTGCAGCTCGAAGATTTGGTGCGGGTCCATCCGTTCAACCCACTTTGAGTTGCTCTCAATGAACTGATACAGTCGGCTTGCTCCGTCGAAGTCTCGAATATCCATCTTGGCGTTGGCTTCCACCCAAAATGGGAAGTACTTCTCGCCTTCAAATCTCGCCGCTGTTGCATCATCACTGCGAGGTAGTTGCTGTTGGTTGGAGGTCCATTGTAGTGACTGCAGTTGTGTATCCGTTTGCCGCACTTGTTGTAGCATTTCTCGTGCTTCAACAGCTAACTCATCCCGCCCGAGAGTCGCATTCAAAAGACCGGTACTTCCGACACCGAAAACACCTCCACTGCTTGCGTTTTGGCACGAAATCGAACGCGCGGTTTGTCTCCAGTGCTTCATGGCTGAACGAAGTTTACACGTGACGATCCGTTGGAGCGCTCCTTGCATTTTCCGCTTGGACTCGAGTCTTTCCTCACGGTTCTGGACCAACGCGGCAAACGTTTGGTATAGAAGACGGTCCCGAAGACGTCCGATACTGCTACGCTTCCCATCGAAGTCGTCTCGTAGTGATGCTGTGGGATCGTTCTGGAAAACGGCCAGCGCGTCTCGACGGTCTTGCAGTCGTTGCTGTAACGATGCGAGGCGCTTCTCGTCTGCACGCAGATAATTCTCCGTCTTGATCATGTCTGTCTTGACCTCTCCGATGTAGAGCTGTTCGATTTCGATCTCATCTTCGAGTGCCAGCACCAAATCCTTCGTATGGAACCGCTGAAGTCCATTTTCCAACACGTCGGAATCCATTTGTGGACCTCGAAACATTCTCGCTCGTTCCATTTCCGCTTGTTTCTCGAGAATCCGATTCTCTGCTGCTCGTATGAGGGCAACGAGATCTACTCGGCGATCTTTGCACCATTGGACGTTGTACTCCACTCGCTTGGTTTCCTTCTCGATTTCCGCTATTCGAAAGTGGAACTGGCGTTGCCGTTCCGCAATCATCTCTTCCTCGGTCATGTCTTCAAACCGCTTCTTTCTCGTTGCAGGTTCCGGATGGACTTCATCTTCTTCATCATCGGTAGCAGGCATTTCTGTCCGCTCCAAAATCGCTTTGACTTTGGACTCGAGCTTTGGGTGAATCGAGAGGATGAACTGTGATACCAACTTGATGTAGTGGTGACGCTCGTAACGTTGCATGAACCCGCTCAGAAACTGGGAGTCAATAATACGCGTCCGTGCATTCACAGCTGCCTGCAGCTCGTCCAGAAGTCTGAATTCATTTCCCGGAGCTACAGGCATAATACATACCACATACAAATCAATATCAACTGGTGGAGTTGGTACAGGACATTTGGAGAACAAGGGCTTACCAACGGTGAGGATGCTTTCAATGGCGTCACTGAAGTCCCCAGGAATACCAGCAGCGTTGACGGCACGGACCTGAAACTGCTTGTGCTCCTTGCCACTAAGTAGATCCGTCACTGTGAATGTAGTGTTGGCTGAATACGTGCGCACCAGTCGAGGCTTGTACACGACTTCGGACACGTCGAGGAAGTTCTTGTCAAACGTAATCGTTTCTTCCATGATAGCTTCCATGAAGGAGATCTCGTAGTCGATCACGGGCTTGCCTCCATCGTCCATGGGTTCTGCCCACGAAAGATTGACTGTTTTCGCAGTCACAACTCCGACAGCGAGGAACAATGGCTTGGACGGCTTCGCTGGTGGGGCTGTTTTGATGACTTCCAGCTTGTTACTCGCAGCGCTCGTGCCGTTTTTCGTGATCGCTGCAATCGTGAGATCTCGATACTCTTGGTCAGCTAGAAGAGGCTTCAGCTCGTATCGATATGGTGCAACCGGCCTCACTTGGGACCAATATGACGTCCGTAACGGCGGCAGCACCTCGAGACTTGACGACACTTCAGCACCGGCACTGTTGCGCTTCACGTGGACGATCGAATACCGTAGCTCGTAGTCGATAATCGGACACGATCCTGTGAAGATCGGAGGATCCCACTGCAACGTGATCGAGTTGTGGGTGACGCCATCCGCTGCGATACGAAGATTACGCGGAGGCTGGGAGAGGAACTTGGGTAGCGCTTGCGTTTCAGGCGTAAAATTGCTATCGCTGACTTGGTTTCCATGGACAATAGACAGGTTCATCTCTGGTAGTGCGATCACTTTGCGTCCGCGGCAGTTGTGTTGATGCGCTTCAAACACCATCGGCAGGAAGCTGCGGCTACACCGCACACACTTGCGCGTCGTGACTTGCGCCACGCGTAGCTGTTCATGGTCTGCAACGTGAGACCGCGCGTAAGTCTTCACATCCGACGGATCTTTGAGCATTCGCGTTAGATGGACAACCCGCGACTGGAGATCGTCCAGGCGATCTGCTTTCTGGCGAACGATCGACTGAGTTGCTCGTAAATCGGACTTCAAGCGTCTAACGTCAACCGTCAACAACAAGCCTCCGTCAAACAGACACCCTTCAGGGTATCTAAACCAAAGTACCACTCACCGCATATTCTTCTCGACCGTGAACTGCTGATCCGCGCAGCGAATGGAGGCAACCTGCTTGGCCTCGGACTCGAACACGTCGTTCTGGACGGCGTACAGCTCGTGCTTGGCATTCCGCAGCACAGGCAACGCGTGCAGTGGGATGCCCCGCTTACGAAGTCGTGAATACGTGGAAGCTGGACTCGGTTCACTGCGTGGTGAAGACACGGAGCTACCTTGGT
>JAADXI010000751.1:0-15465 GCA_023337615.1 Pythium brachiatum | reverse complement strand
TCGAGAAGCGCATCCGCGTGTGTGTGTGTGTGTGTGTGCGTGTGCATGCGGCCGTTCACCAAGAGCCAAGAGCGAGGCCGTCAGGGCTGGCAGCAAGGCTGCCTGGACTTGGCACGTACTGTGTATACGAAGCATGGACATGGAATCTGTGACGTGTGAGAGCTGACGCTTGGGTGATAAGAAAGGCACGGCAACTCGATCTACCAGCAAGATCTTCCCGGCGCCTCTGGGCATGTGGCTTCCAATGACAAGTCGTTGGCCGCCGGCGACAGCGCGCATCTGCCGTCGTCCTAAGCGTTTGACTACAGTATCCAGCTGTACGGACCGTCCGCTCACACGACGCAGCTCTACGACTCGTTCATCGCGCCCGTGACTGATCGCGCACCACGCCGACTCGCAGTTTCTGCTGCGCTTCTCGTACCTGGCGATCTACAACGAGCGTGTGTACGATTTGCTGGCGTCTGTGAACGAAAACCACAGGCAAGTCGGCGCTGCTCAAGAAGTACCGCACACAAATCAAGGTGTTGCAGAGCAAGTGAGAAGGTCTCCATAAAGTCCACAAGAACGAGGGTAAAAGGCAGCGTGTATACAAAGGATGGACTCCAGACCAGTGCGATCCCTGTTCACTTCATTTCGTGTTGTATTGCGTATCAGCTCGGAAAGCCCAGTAGCGAGACTCGAGAAATATACTTCGAGAAGGCAAGTCAATGTAAAATACTACTGGTGGCTCGGAAGTAAATAGATTAGAATGATATGCAAACACTTGAACTGGTATATGCTACGAGGCGTTTGCTGCATGTGCGGGCTTCAGTCGCTTAGCTCGGATCAAATCAGCAGCAAAACTGCACGTCGAAACGCCTGACTTGGCCTCCGCAGCCTATCCAAACACCAATTTCCCATCTTCGCGTCTGGCCTGCTCCAACTCACGGCGCTGTCTATCCGACGGGCGGATAGGAGTATACCGTCCGTGGTGTTGGCTGCGCGGTCGCCGCGGGGAGCTGTTCCCCACGGGCATGCGCCGCGAGCAGTGTCTGCTCAGCCTGCTTCTTCTCGCGCTCAGGCTTGCCCTTCTTGCCCTTCTTTCCCTCTGGGAGTGGCATGTTGTTGGCGAGCTACACGCATGCCACACATCACCAGTCACAGTGGTATTGCCGTACGATACCCAAGCGAGACAGCAACAGCAACAACAACAACAACAACGTACCGCGTGCTCGCGCTCCGCCGCTTTCTTCTTCTCGCGTTCTTCGTTCAAACGTTTGTTGGCCTGGCGCAGCTCGTATCTCGCTCGCTGGGTCTTCTGCTCGATCTCCTTCAGGTGAGTCTCCTCCTCGGTCAGCTGCGCTGCGCGCTGCAGACGCTTGCGCCGGTCCTTTCCCGGTCGGCACGTGCCCCAGTTCTTGCTCGGGCTCTTGTTCGTGTCCTTGCTGCTCGCCTTCTGCTTGCCGTACTTCATCCTGGCGCTTCCTGTTGCTCGTACCTGTTGCTGCCTTGCTGCTGCTGCTGTCCTAGTGGTTCGTGGACTGCTCAGTAAGTGGGCGCTGCGTGCGCTCGGACTCCTGCTCTAAGCAGGTCGAATATGCTTCGATGCGATCGGGTCGGTTGAGCAAGTGGTGCACTTTTTATTCTGTTTGTTTTAGCCAATGGGATGCCATTTGTGTGTGTGCCTCCACCAATAAGAGACCTCGAAAGATCTGCACCTTCCGGGAGTGGATCCACTCTCATTCAGATGAGTGGATCCACTCCTGAGCGGATCCGCTCTAGAAATCAGGTGAGCAGCTCTTACAACGGATCGCCCACCCACGCGCGACTCCCCACTGCATCACTCATTCCATTGCTGCTTTCGCACCGCGCCAACAGACGAAACCCATGGCGAAGAAGGAGAAGAAGGACGACAAGAAGGAGCTCAAGGCCCACGCCGACCGCAAGGCCAGCGAGCCCGTGCTGCCGCCGCAGTCCGAGCCACAGAAGAGCTGCAATGACCTGCTCTTCGCTGTGCTCTTCCTCACGGTGTTGGTGTTCACTGTCAGCCTTGCGATCGTGTACGGCAAGGACGTGCTCACGAGCTCCGACAACCAAGCGGAGATCGAGAAAGTGGAGAACTACATTAAGGAGAAGCGCGCCAAGTACAAGTACGCGCTCAAGATCAGCGCTGTGATCGCCGGTGGCTCCATGGTCGCGTCGCTGGTGTGGACGCTGGTCATGCTGGTGTGCGGCAAGATGCTCATCTGGCTGTCGGTCATCGCGATCTGCGCCATCTCGGTCGGCGCGGGCTTTGTGAGTTCGTCCTTCCTGAACAAGCAGGGTGATTCCATGTACTGGTGGCCTGTGGCCGTGAGCTCGCTCTTCGCGGTGCTCGTGCTGCTCTACGTGTGCTGCATCCGCTCGCGCATCGCGTTCGCGTCCGCCAACCTGCAGGTCGCCACCAAGGCCGTGCTGAGCTACCCCATCATCATGCTCACCGCCGTGTTCTTCACGCTGCTGCAGATCGTGTGGGCGCTCGTGTGGATTGTCGCAACCTACGCAGCCGTCAACCACGGTGAGTACATAGAGGAAGGAGTCGAGTACACGACGCCCAAGAAGTTTGGCATCCTCATCGGCATGCTAATCATCTTCTTCTGGGGCACGTTCGTGTGCCGCAACGTCGTGATGGTCGCGACTGCCGGCACGGTCTCCAGTTGGTGGCACTATTCGCGTGAGGATCGGCGTCCGCTGACCACCACGCGTGCCGTGGCTCGTGCACTGACGCTCTCGTTCGGCTCGATCTGCTTTGGTTCGCTCATCGTGTCCATCATCCAGACGATCCGTGTCATTCTACGCTTCTTCCAGAAATCGCTCGCGAACCAGGGCAACGCTGTGGCCTCGTGTCTGCTGGGTTGCCTGGGCTGCCTGGTCGGGTGTATCCAGAAGTGGGTCGAGTACTTTAACCGCTTCGCGTACGCGTACGTGGGCATCTATGGCTACAGCTTCACGTCGTCGGGCAAGCGTGTGTATCAACTCTTCGCCTCCAAGGGCTGGTCCGCCATCGCCAACGACTCACTCATCGTGAACGTGTTGCTGTTCGGCAAGATCGTCGTGGGATTCATGGGTGCGGCGGCTGGCGTGGGTACTGTGGTGTACGGTAACCCGCAATGGACCATCAACGTGACCAACGCCAAGACGTCGCTCGGCCTCAGCGGCTTCCTCATCGGCTACTCTGTCGCAGACGTGATCATGACGGTAGTGGACGGTGCTGTAGCCACGGTGTTTGTGCTGTTCGCTGAGGACCCGCACTCGCTGGCGACCAGCCACGCGTCGTCCCACGAGTCGCTCCACGAGACCTGGAAGAAGATCTACCCAACTGAGTACGAAGCCGTGACGAAGCGCCAGGACGAGAGCGTGTAGACATAGGGTATATGATTCCAGGCCAGTGAGATCACGCTCAATTTCATTTCGTATTGTATTGAGCGTCAGCTCGGAAAGACTAGCTATGAAAACTAGCGACTTCGTTAACAATGCAGTGGTGTAGTCAACGTGTTGCCCGTGTTGTCCTCTCACGCTGTTTGTGGAGACGCTATCGCTCGCTCCAGTTGCCGTCGGATCTTCGCGTGGTACTGGTCCTGCTTGAGCCGCGCGATCTCCTCGTAGATGTGCAGATGCGGCGACTTCCGCACGCGCTTACGTCGCCTCAGAGCACGGTCGGCCTGGCTCTCCATGTGGTCGTACATCTCCCGCAGCAAACGCGTTTGCCGCTTGCATCGAATCGCTGCACGAGCTGCTTTTTCGATGTTGTCCTGTTCAATTTGCTTCATTCGCGCCTCGAACTTGAGCTGCTTCAGTCGACGCTGTGGATTCAAACCCAATCGTCGGCCCTTAGTTTGCAGCGCTAGTCTCAGGTGCTGGTTCACAAAGTGGCGTACCAGTTCTTCAACGCTCATGCGCGACCGCACAGTGCGGACGAAATCGTACCCTTGGCTCCGCGACTGTGCGTAGCCCACTTGCAGGCAGGCCAGTGACGGGCATTTGTTGCTCCGGATTAGCTGCACGCTCACACTGGCATTTCAGACAGAGCAGTTTCGCGACGTCGCTACACCTAGTAAGGCCAAACCTGTTGGAAGCGTACGACGCTGCGAAGCTCCAAGTTGCGCGAGACGTTGAGGATTTGGAGCTGTCGGCAGTCGCACTTGAGCAGTTCGTCCGCCAGAAATCCAAGAGACGTGGGCGGAATCGCATTCCCTACGGCAGTGAACGGTTCAGGATGGCCATAGCGGACAAGAAGATATCTAATGAGGTCGCAAACCGCTGAGATCGAGCGTATGGAGCTTCTGAGCGATGTCTGAGTGGAAGAACCGTCGGAAGTGCGTGAGGCCGGCGGCTTTGGCGTCGTTTCCTGCCCCAAACACACTCTTCAGCGTCTCTTATAAGCTCCGACGTGATAGATGGGCAACGCACCAGCTAGAAACAGTTCACGCAGGCTCGGACACGAGTTCTTTGTCAAGCACGCGGATAGAAGCTCGAATTCCAGAGCTTCGAGGCGGTTGTCTGCAGAACGACGCGTTTTATTAGAGTATGTGGTAGCATCTGCTACGTGAGACCAACGCACCTGACAGATTGAGCAGCTCCACATTCTGCAGCGTCTTGTTTTCCATGGCTAGAATGAGACTCTCAAAGGCGTCGCCGTGCAGCTCATTCCCACCAAAGTGAACCTCCCGCAGAGACGTCGGTGGGCACTTACTTAACGCATGTGTGAGGAGTTGAAACCCCTGCTGAGTGGGCGTCGTGACTGCATACAGAGAGATACGTGAACGACCATTGTGTCGTCCGTCAAGCAAAGGACTCACATGAGAGATTTAGATGCGAAAGCTGTGGCCAGCTACGAGACGCAAACGCCCTCGCCAGCGAGCGCATGCTCTGGACACCCGCCCTCAGGTCGTTACCGCTCAGGTCGAGATGGTGCAACGCGATGCATGCTCCAGGCGTGGCAAGGGCGTCGCTTAGCATCGCCATGGCGTGGTCGGCTCCGGATATCCCTAACAGTATACAGCTTCATGAGTGAGTCGTCGGGTGTGTAGAGATGAGATGGTGAGCGCGTACCACTACAGCTGAGTTCTTCAAGCTGCGTCAAACAGCGCTCAGTGATGACGTCCGACAGCGTCTGGATGCTTGCCAGAGTGCAAAAGTTGTGGGAAATACGCAGCGTTTGGAGGCTGGGTACATATCGTAAGCACGCGAAGAAGCGCGGCATGTCGTCCACGCCCATACCAACAGCTACATCAGAACTAAGCTTTAGGAAGGTGACATCCAACTTCCTTGAGATCTTCGCAGTACTCACCAGTGATATCAAGACAGAGGAGCGTGGCAAAGCGGTCTTCATGGAAGCTTTTCGCCCAGTCGCGCATGAAGCGACTGCTGAAGAGATTGCGGGAGATATCCAGTGACTGCAGTACTGGGAAATGGCCGTCGTAAAACAATCGCGCAAGCTGGTGAAAGTGCGGGTCTTCCAGTTTCAAATCTGACAGCGAGAGCGTTCGCAGCGCCAGGCTGATGCGGTCGGAAAAGAGCGACTGGACGAGCTCCACGAAGAGTCCTTCGCTCTGAAAGCCACGGAAACGCTGCAGTTCGATGGTTTCTACGGAGACGAAGTGGTCCCCAGCGTCCTCACTCATGAACTGCAGGAGTTGCACGGCATCACTCGCCTCCACCGCGACTACAGAACATAGATATCGGTCAGTCTATATCAGAGACCACAGTTTGGGATGTACCGCACCACAGCGGATGGTCTTGGTGCGTGGAAACCGCTGCTCGACACGATCAGCAGAGATCAACTGAAGGAACTTCGACGCCCGTGGTTCCCCATTGAACTCCAGCGGCAACGCATCAGCTTCACGCTGAAAAGCACGACTCGTGGAGCTTGCGTGGACTCGATCAGTAGTCGGCAGCATCGCCAGGACGCGCGAGAGGATCCCCGTCTTGCTAGCGAGTTCTAAACTGAAGACCCGATGAGCCAAGTAGGCTCGTGGGCGAGGCCACTCGCAGTGCTCTGCGTAATACTGCGCCACAGCATCCGCGAGGGCTTTGTTCACAGTCACACAACGTTGAGCTGGCTCAAGCGGCAGTAGAAAGTCGAATATGCGGCCCACCAGCGCCGCGTGCAATGGTTTGGCGACCCGCAGTATTTCGTGACACGTTCCACTGACGCTCTCAGCGGCGCGCTGCTTGCGCTTCTTGCGTGAATGGACACGGTCTTTTGGTGCGGCGTTCGCCTGGTTGAGGAGCTTGGCGACCCACGTGGACTTTCGTTTCGTTTTGCGTCTGTCCTTCTGTCCCTTTTTGCTCTTCTTATCCTTCGTTGTGTCCTTGTCGTTATTCGCGTCTTCACCGCTTAGTTGGTTCTCGTCCGGTCCATCTGAAGAGTCATCGTCGTCACTATCACTGGCGTTTGGATCATGAGGAGGAGCGGGCACAGCACTGGGGTTTCCTGTCAGAATCGAGCGACGGTATTAGCATCACACATACACACACACACAGATACGTTCGGGCTCGAACCTTTCGCCATCAGGCTGATCGCAGCCGCCAGTCCCACAGACGAAAGCTCGCTCTTGCGCGTTGCCCACGACAACGGCGTTGCAGTAGTGGCGGTCTCCGATACCGATGCTCTCGCAGTCGTAGCATTGCTTGGTGCGGGTGGTGTGTTATCATGGGTTGGCGCCGCTGACGTGGATTTACGTAGACGGATAGAGACGCGAGGGAGCGACCGACGCGTCCGAAGCAGCTGCCTCAGCGAGGCCAGCACGCCGCTCTTTGTCTCGTGGCCGGTGGTGCTGGTGGCGCGTGCACGGTGGCTCATTTTCGCGAGTTCTGAATTTGGATTTGGATCGTGAAGAGCCGCGTCGCTTCAATTTGAAATCCGATTGAATTCCCGACGGGAAGTATCACAATAAACAACAGCACTCCTATTATTCATGCACATTACACTACTGCTCTGCGATTCCACATGGCCTGCACTGCCTACTACAGTACAGTGGGAGTACCACTACGCTCGCGCCAACACGGCTTCATCAGTCGGCGTCGCCTCTGGGAAGTCCGACGGTTCCGAGAACACCTCCATGCGGCTCAGCACCTCCGAGTGCGCGGCTTCAAAGCGTCCTTCACGTTCAAGCTCAAATAGGCTGAGCGTAGATGGCTGCTGCATCGTGCCGTGGGCCTCCGCCAACTGCATTTCTTCCGTCGCAGAGTACTCGGGGAACACCGAGCCTTCACAGAACAGCTCAGCGGCGCGTTCTTCCAACGCAAAATCCGTGTGTTCGAGCATGGCGTCCGTCGGATCCATGGCCAGTTGCGCCATGACATCAGGATCGAGTTCTTCGTCGTGGACGCCACCGTCCGGGAGCACTAAGTCTTCCGGGAACATCGCTTGCTGCGAGAACATCATGACCTGTTCACGCTCTTCCTGGCTCTCCATGTACTGGCGCGTGAGATCGAGGAGCGAGACGGTGCCCATCGCGTGGCCATCCTGCTCCACCACTGGAAGAGCCATCAGGTTCTGGAGTTTACAACACAACCACGAAACAGTCAGACAAAGTTCCATGCCTCAAATATATCCCCTATGATCTCGTACCTTTTTGGTCATGACAGCCAAGCAATCTTCCACTGTGTCGTCCGGACGAGCGACGACGAGGTCCGGGCCCATCATGCCGACCTCACACACCATCGACGAGCGCGTCGCCTGGTGGCGCGAGTTGAGCACCTTGTCGAAGTAGTCTCGCTCTGTGAACAACCCAATCACCTGCAACAATGGACGTTCTGTTAGCGATCCAGTTGCACGTCTATGTGGTAATGCACAGCCTCACCCGGTCGTCTTTGGTGACGGAGATCGCGTCAATGTGGCGCTCGTTCATGAGCTGCGCAGCGCGTTCCACCGACATGTTGTGCGCGACAGTCGGCACGAAGTCTCCGGTCGGCAGCACGCTGGCCACGGTCATGTGGCCGCCAGGACGCGCAGCGGATCCGGAGATGCCGCGGACGATCGCACGCTTCACGTTGATGGCGAGCCGCTTTCCGATGCGAAGCATGGTGGTCGAATGGCTGGGTCTTCCTCTTGGTCGTGAGCTTGGTGGCGGCTTGGTTGCTGTGCTGCAAATTCGAGAATGCACATGAATCGACAGTCTCGGTCGTGGCTGGCTGGGACCGGCCTCGCTACTGTTGCTACTGCAGAGCAGCTCCGACCCGTGGCCAGTGGCCAGTGGGCGGCCGGCCGACTTTCGTGTGCGTAGTTTTTCTACCGATTGCTGTCGTCGTTGCAGTTTAAGCCGCTCCGCATTTGATTGGTTGGCGTCTCATAAACGATGAGGAGCGGAGCTCTTCACGCTTGACAAGCAAGTTGAAGTGTGCACCGTACTGTGAGTCGCTGAATAGAGCGCGGTCTCACCATAAGTGACGCTTCGTGGACGAAGTGCCCACGCGTTGGTTGTGAGGGGACTGAGCCTGCGCGCTGATCGACTGGGGTCGGTTGTCGCGACTGGCGTAGCTCCGCTCACAATGCCGCCACCCATCAATGAGGTTGATGTGGACTACGAGGCGCAGGTACGGACACTCCTCTGCCACGCTGTTGTTGGTCTCACTTACCAGCCACGGACTCACACGCAGTAACCCTCCGTAGATCCAGGAGATCCGGCGGCTAATATCGTCGACCAGTGATGCGGACCGCCGGCTCGTGCTGGAGGAGCAGCTCCGCGAACTGGAGCTGGCCAGTATCCAGGCCGAGCAGCTCCCAGACGAAGTGCTCCTGAGCTCACGGCAAGAGCGGCGTAAGAGCTTCCGCCCTGCTAGCGCCAAGCCGCGCGCGATGTTGTCGCCACTGGCTGAGGTGCGTACACTCAAAAGCGTACAGTGATGATATCTATCAGTGGACGACTGACGGGGCAGTTGCGGGTACTTTTTCATAGGACAAAGAGGTTCATCTGACGTCCACGACACTGCATCCGCTGGGGGAGCTGCAGCGCAAGCCGACGCTGAGCAGTCTCGTGCTGGATGTGATGGCCACGTCCTACGACGACCAGTTCCCACCGATGACCGTGCTGTCGAGCGATCTCCAGAGCTTCTGGATGACGTCGGGCATGTTCCCACAGGTGCTGCGGCTCACACTACGCGAGCCCGTGGCCATCCGAGAGGTCGAAGTCACGTTCCGATACGTGCACAAACTGCAGATCCGCACGTCGCCCAGCCGCACCAACTCGCGAAAACTCACAGTGATGGAGACGTTAGTGGCCGCGAGTGAGAGCAGCAGCATCACGACGCATCGCTTTCGACTGCGAGAAGAGACGACGCCCGTGAAACGGAATGGCGACGCGGACGATGAGGAAGAGGACGATGCGGACGAACGACAGGTCAGCGAGGAGCGCGTGGAGATGATAGAGGTAGGGATAGAGAGCGCGTATAACGACTTTGCGATCGTGTACGCTGTGCGGTTCCACTGCGATGAGAAAGATATCAGTGGAGCGACGAGCTGAAATGATACGATGGGGGAAAAAGTGAAAAGGCGATTAACTTATAGAGACTGAGTGAGAAACGTGGAGACTGGAAGTGGAGAACGTGGTCGTGTTTATCGTTTTAGTGTTTTGTTTCGTAGCACATGCAGGATGGACGAACAGCGTAGCTGCTGGTGCACAGCCAGTGAGCTGCTCACTATATGGGCAATCTCCTATTGGTCCTTCCGTCTCTCAAGAGCGACAGACACGGACGTATGAGTGAGGGGCATCTATTTCCACGCTTCGTTGAGCGACTTGCGCAGCACGAGCGACTTGGTGAGGTACGTCGCACTGAAGAAGACGACGCAGAGAAGCACGAGCTGCTCGTAGTTGAAGTCGTGTGGCAGCACGTCGAAGGCCTTGGCAGGCGCGAGACGGACGTAGAAGTAGTCCAGGCCGTGAGCGAACACGAGCGTCGTGGACTCGAGCTCCACAGGCGAAGTCGAGATCGTCTGGAGGTTGGCAACGGTCTTGTTGTACGTCACCATCGAGTAGAGGTTGTTGTACAGCGGGATCAGCGGCGTGTACTGCATGAGGCCCTCGCTGGTAAAGAGGCAAAATAAGTTGGTTAGAGCGATGAAGAAATAGAAAACTGCGAGAGAGATGCAACGTACTTCTGCTCCTCAGGCGTAGGCGGCTTCTCTGGCTGACGCGGGTCGATGAGAGCGCGGTTAAGCTTGTAGATCTGACCGTTCTCCATGCCGACGAGCACGTACTGCGGCGTGATGCCACGCGCCGTAACGGTCACGCTTAGAGTCTGTATTGCACACAACGTGAAATGAGTACTCTGATACGTAAGTCCAATCAGACACCTGAATGCCAGCCAGGAACGCACCTCAATGCGAGCAGGGAAGATGAAGCTCTTCTGGAGAACGAACGGTGTGCGTGGGTCGTATGACGAGCGCGAGTCACTCCACGATGGACGCTTCCACAAGTTCAGGCTGTGCGAGCCGACGGCGCCATCGTACAGCGCCAGCGACACGACGTCCGTGCGCTTCTCCTTGGTGTTCCAGAAGGAGTACACAACCCAGTTCTCGCTCTGTTCCAGCATCAAAATAAACCATCAGTCTCAAGATTGTCACCATCATAATACTCGGGATCGTACCTGAACGATCTGCACTGGACCGGCACCGTACACGTGGCGAACACGGTGGATCACACGACCAGTAACCGAATCGATGAGGCTCACGTAGATCACCGACGTGCTCTTGATCTCGCCCTCAAGCACCTCACTTCCCTCAGTCACGAGACCGAACATGTGCGGGTTGAGGTACTTGAGCAGCAGCGAGTCGTCGCCCGTGATCGTCACCGACGAGTCGACGACCGTGTTGTCACGCTGACGCGACGTCGCCACGAGCTTCTGGTCAGCTGGCACGACAATCGACCACACCGGACGCGCCTTGTAGGTCGTTTCACCCGAGCTCTCGATAGTGTAGCCCTGGAAGGCGCCGCTCGACTCGTCGAATCGCGAAAAATAGAAGTTCTCCGCCTCAGGGTGGGTCGTACCGGCCGCCGCCTTCGGCAAAATGGACACTTCGAGCGTGTCACGAGACACGAGCGCGATCGAACGACGCAAACTCGGCTCCTCGTCGATGCTGTGCTTGCGCTTTGGCAGCAGCACAACCCAGGCACCGCCGTTTGCCGACGCGTCCGCGGTCTCCACCTGGCGACCATCGTCGCCATCAATCCACAACAGCTTGGACGAGTTTGACACGAGCAAAAGCTCAGCGCCAGCGCCCAGGGCAGGGTGGTCGCGCGTCACGAAAAGTCGGTACTCGTCGCCCACGAACGTGGACCACGCGATGGTGTTGGTCTCAGCACGGATCGCGTACAGACGTCCGCTCTCCGTGAGCAGCACAATATACTTGGAGAAACCGAAGAAGTGGGCGTTCACTGGCTCCTTGCGGGCCTTGGCATCCACAGCGCGCCAGTTCTTCTCATCAAACAGCGACGACGACAGCGAGATCACGTGCTGCACGAGCTGCTTCACACGCTGGACATCCATCTGCAGGTCCTCGACAAACGACGGGATTCCCTTCAGCGGCTGCTTCTCGATCTCGGTCTCCGCAGGCGTGATCCAGTGCACTTCTTTGATGTTCGCAAGTGCTTCCTCACGCGTCCACAGCACGTTCTTGGCGGTCGTAGCGGCGCCATCGACCGCGTCCTCGTTCGCCGTCATCACCAGACCGTCGTCCTTCATCACCACGAGCGCACGGCAGCGAGCAGCTCCCGTCTCCTTCTTACGCGACGGACAGCCGACAAACGCGCTGGCGACCGAGCCGCCGTGGACGCCCACGTCTACCTCTGCTTCCCACTGGATCTGGTTCAGGTTGCTCGAGAACGAGAACGTCTTGACCTGCACTGAGCTGTCGGACGCAGGCGCGACCTGGAACAGCGTGGTATCGTCCGTGAGCGACTCCGACACAACGCCGCTGCTGGAAATCACGGCCGACACTTCGATCTTCAGCGAGCTCTGGATGCGCGCGTACAGACGCTTGCCCGACGCCAGACGCACCACCAGCGCGTGCTTGATCTGCGACTCCAGACCCACAAACACCGGCGTCTCCTTCTCGACAGCCACGTCCGACGCCTTGGTCGTGAGGCTCTTGCCCTTGGATTCGAGCGACTGGACCTTGAGCTCGCTCGCCGTCACCACAACTACCACGACCTCACCGCCCTCCGTCTTCTGCAGACCGACGGCATCGCCCACCAACGCCACGTCCACCACCGTCGCGACACCCGACGACACTTCCACCGACAGCAACTGGCTCCCCGCGTTCGTCTTGCCCAGCACGAAAGCCGTCGACGAGTCCGCCGACAGCGCCGTGGCTGTGACCGACTCAAAGGCCGTCGCGAACGGCGACTGCCAGCCCAGGACGCCGTCCTTGAGGCCCACAAACGCAGCGGCGCGCGACGTCACGAGCAGCACGCGGTCGTCGCCCACGAGCAGCGCGTCGCCAAACGCCGCGTCGCCAGCGAACGCCACGTTGTCCCACAGCAGACCGCCCTCCGCAGCGTCCCACAGACGCACGTTCTTACCAGCACTACACACAGCAATAATCGCATTATTAGCCATCTCCTCATCTACACTGGCTGCAATGACGCCGTGTCACTCACCTGGAGACCGCAAGAAGACCGTAGTTGGTGAGCTGGATCGCGTCGATGGCGTCGCCCGCAGCCAGCACGCGGCGCCACTTGACATCGCCCGTCTTGGCGTCCACCCGCGCCAGCGCGCGCGAGCGGCCGTCCGTCGCCACGTACGCAGCGCGCGTCGTGCCGCGCTTGTCGCCACCGCCGTAGGCCACGGCCACGACGCGGCCCAGATTCTGCACGCTCCAGTCCAGTTCGCCCGCCTGGTCCTCGTAGATGGCGCGCGCCACGTGCGCCAGCAGCGCCAGCAGCAGCACCAGCAACCGCATTCTGTCTCTCGTCAGCTCCGGAGCTCGTGGAGATTTCGGTTTGTCCCGTTGGGTTTGGGTCGGGAGGGGGGTGACGAAGGCGGGGAGGGACTGCGTTGGAGCAACATCCTATATGGGTACATTCGAGTAACATTATCGTGGAATGTTGCGCCAACAGTTCGTACCGCAGTGAACGTGCGGGTCAGAGCGCTACGGATCTCGTCGCGAATGCAGCCGACGGAGAATCTGTGTTCTTTGTGTCCGTGTCGACGGTTCCGAATGCGATTGGAGCGACAGGTGAGGCAATAGTCCAGAATGATCTCAGGACGTTTCGCCTTCAGTTCTTCCCCGACGCCACTAACAATTGACTTTCCTGGCAATTTTCGTGGAAGCTCGGCTCGTATCACCAGGTGATATGCTGGCATCCTCTCTTGCTGAGCAGCATTTCGACGTGCCACGTTGTCAGAGTACTTCTACTTGATGTGAGGCTGGACGTTGTTGGCCTCTTCCCACTCGTGCTTGTGCAGTAGAGCAAGAAGTGACCCCACGACCGATGGTACATCCAGAACGGCGCTGGGATGTGGATGGCCGGGTCTGGACATGGCTCGGAGCGAGCAAGCGTATGGCGTGGTAGCTCAATCTCCTCGAGTTCATCGACAGTTACATCTGGAGTCGCTGGCCCGTCGCTATTCCTGAAAAACGCAGGGAAGCGAACCATACTGTGTGCTGGCGGTGGTATCAGAAAGTCGTGGAAGCTGATCATACTTTGTACGCATGGCGGCACCAGGAAGTCGCTGAATTGATCCGGTCAACGAGCTGTTCAGTCAAGTTCATCGCTGAAGTATAGTGCTGGAACGGGTTCTGGGTTGTGTGATGAAGCGGTTTCAAGAGAATGCAAATATCTACGTTGAGACTCGCGCGTTCAAGGCGAAGGGGTGCGCCCGCGTCAAGTCTGTTGTATAGCCGGACTGCTTTACGTATATCGGTCGACTAATACCTCACACTGTGTACCCTTTAGTTCTGTTAAGTCCTTTCGGATATTACTACCCGAACCTGGCACTTAGAACGCCTAGGAATCCGGACAGTAAATTGAGTACTGCTGCAGCCAACTCAAGTGTAGATGTCGACCTGGAGTCGACTGGGGAAGCAAGCTCGAAGCACTTGCGGGGTTGGCAGAGAAATCTCAAGTGAGTGATTGATTCTTATCCGTTCGGAGCCTTCCTTTTCTGGTCTCTTTTCTCTCTGCTCTTTTCTCTCCATGGAGCCCCTAGTAGGCAATGCAAAAACATGTAGAAGGCTGCCGCGAGCAGCGGCCCCGAAGATGGCGTGGCTCCTGTCCTCCCGTATCTGAAGTCGAGGTACGTTGATGGCGCAGCTTGCGGTCTGATACGCCGCCGAGAGTGATGGTCGCGTTAGCGTGTCAAGATGCCGTTGGCGTTGCAGGATCTGCGACGTGTGATGGATCTGGGACTTGTGCAGCTTGTCACGACTGCACGCGCTCGAACTCGCTGCAACTCGACTTCGAATGTGACTCGCACAGCTCAACCGACAAACAACAGGACACAAGCGGCTGACTGATCGTTCACACTCTTGTCTTGATTTAGGTGGATCAACACCCGTACGCTGGCTTGAAGGTGCCAGCAAACCCACACCACCGACTTCGCCTAGAGCCGGCTTCCAACTCCGGCTTCGTAGCTGGGCTGGAGACTACACTCCTCGTCCTCATAAACGTTTCCACCAAGGCTGGTGTTGATGATCGTCGGGACGGGGAGCATAGTTGGTGGTTCGCACCCGGCTGACTTGGCGGCTCGTAATTGCCGGCGCGTTCGTCTGCGAGACCGAGACCGAGTAGTTGGCTCCTCGGACCTTGCGGAAACTGATGAAGCTGATCTTTCACCAACACACTGCAAGGCTTGTGTAGGTCTCGAGCCGACCGGACCTTCGTCTTCAGACAGATCTTGAGCCGAAGGCCGGGAAGGAGCCCCAGAAGGTGGAAATGTCGACGACGCCGGCTCACGCCGGCTCACGTCGCAGATCCGAGTTGGTCGTCACTCGAACGAGGGGATGAGGCGATGGCGGCATCGAAAGCAGTTGAGCGTAACGGAGTCCCTCCCAGACACACGCCTCCTCGGCGAGATGCCACAAACCCTCGAAGACAGCATTGAACACCACTTCAGGATCGATGTTCTTGAAGACTGGCGCTTGCCTCAGGAGTCGTGGCCCTAAACTTTCGAACGAATAACCGGCCTCCCAGAGTGCCGACTGAAGCACCGCAACTTGCTCAGCCATTGGAAGCTTGCGGAGTGGGGCCATGTACAGGAACAACGAGAAATCAACCCGGTCGCCGGCTCGGATAACGTCAAGATGGGGGAATAATAATTTTCTGTCACTTTTCTATTGACTCGCCTGTCATGACAACTCTATCTAGTCACAATCTGTTACAAATCAGTACATGGTTACGCGCTTCGCGCTAGCTTGCGCTGGCGTTTGCATCGCCAACTTCGCTTCGCTCGTGGCGAGCAAGGCACGCGCTATCTAGATCATGAATTCTGGTGAGTGTGGGG
>JAADXI010000750.1:0-15479 GCA_023337615.1 Pythium brachiatum | reverse complement strand
TAGCGATTGGCATCTACATGATAGACGGGCAGACGTGTTCCGGTGCGATCCTGGGCAAAACCAAGAACGCGGTGTACTTTCTCACAGCGGCCGAGTGTTTGGAGCGAGAACCGACTTTCAGCAAGTCGAAGCTCACGCTGACAAGTGGGAGTCAAAGCGTCGAGTACCAGTTCGACACGCTCTACCGCATGGACCGACGTCTCGGCTACGCGATCCTCACCATCTCACCACGCGACGGCACGAACTTCCACGATAAGTACGGCTTCTTACAGTTGCGGAAACGTGGCCCCAATATAGGCGAGCGGATCTACGTCCCCCGGTATCTGCCAGCCGATGGTTGGTTACTCGGATCGGGAACGCCAGAGGATCTGCTGAGAGTCGAGCTTTACGACAAGCTCGAGAAGTGCTCCGCGCTGACGCCCGCGAGCCGCTTCAACTACAAGCTGCCGTTGATGGAGGACTACTATCTCGGCGCGCCCGTGATCAGCGCGAATGACGGCACCATTATCGGCGTTCACGTGTGTGGCCACTGCGGCTTGAGCTCGAACAACAGCGCCGTGGAATCGGGCTACATCGTTGCGAACCTCATGGTCAACGGATCGATGCTCAACTTCCTCGCGCCGCCGTACGGTTCCAACGACTACGCGTAGCGATAGCAACGCATCGCATCGCGTTGCGAGTCGTCGCAGCATTTTCCATCGCTCTGCTCCTCGCCTCGTGGCTAGATACCGTAGCAGTAGCAATCCCACGGCCATACTTATTGACACCTTTTACTTTGACTCCCGTCTTTTTCTCGTATTCTTTCTTGCCTCATGGTCCGTGAGATCGGAGCTCGTCGCGATCTGTGACGTGGTACAAAATGGCGGGAAACAAGATCCGCTGTGAGATGGCTACACGCTCGCTGATTGGGCCACACATTTGAGCCACGCGCTGTGATTGGGCCACACATTCTCCGCGTCTTTTGCTCGGTGGATCGTCGGTGGATCTCCCAGTCGATAGGATCCACACACCGCCACTGGCATTGTCCATTCTCCATTCCCCACTCTACCACGCCAACCGCGCTCAGAACCAAGAGCTCAAGCCTACCGCCTCACTCTCCGTTGATCCCCAAGTAATATGGGCCTTCGCATCATCCTGTGGCTGCTGCTGGTCAGTCTCCACGTGGCCACGATCTCCGTGCGTGTCATCGCATCTGTTGGCGTCGACAATCAAGCCCTCCAAGTCACTCTCTCCAACAGCAGCGTGGTCGACGCGACGAGCGCCATGCGTGGATTGCTCCGCAGCGCTGGTGGGGCCAACTGCTCCACTCGCAACGCGCTTATTCACACGTGTCCGCGTAAGGACCGTTCACTGGTGCCACGCGCAATCCACTCGGTGGGCAGAATCACCTTCGGCTCCATCAAGTGCGGAGGTGTGGTGCTGGGCAAGATGAAGGAGGCGACGTACGTGCTCACGGCCGCGCAGTGTATCCCACCCGACCTCAAGATCTCCCACGGAAGCATCGACATGTTCGTCTGCAAAGAGACCGTCACGTACCCACTGGACTCGGTCTTCTCCATCAATCGCAACCTCAACTACGCGATCGTGACGATCAAAATCTCCGGTGTGGACTTTGCTGAAACCCACGACTCCATGATGTTGCGTGAAACCGGTCCGGCCTTGGGCGAAGTCGTATTGGTCCCCCAGTTCACCACGAACTCCGTGATCCTCGCAATGGGACCCACCAATGGACAGATTGATGTCCGACCCAGCGAGATGATCTCCTACTGCCCCACGGATCGAGCCAAGAGCCGCTTCAACTACGAGTTGACTGGCATGATGTCCGAGTTCATTGGCATGCCAGTGATCAGCATCTCCGACGGCAAGATCGTCGGCATGCACGTGTGCGGTCAGTGTGACGCGGGTGTGGTGAACAGCGCGCTGTCGGTGAAGAGCGTCATCGTGGACCTCAAAAGCAAGGCCATCATGTTCGATTTTGCCGCCTAGCTAGGTCGCTAGAACGACGGGTGAACGCCCCAGCCGCTCCCACGACTACAGCACTCCATCCATTCAGCTAACCCTCATTTATTGCCTAATCTAACCGTTTTTTAAAGACTTCTCTGGGCTTTGTCATGGTGATAAATCGATTGTCTGTGAAAACGGTTTCAATTCGTAATTGGATCCTGCACCACGTCACAGATTCTGAAGAGCTCCTGCGGAAATCTGCGACTTGGAGCATAGATCCACAACCTGCGCTGATTGGGCCACACTGCTGGTTGCTTTTGTCGCCAAATCGTCCGCTGCGTTCTGATTGGGCCACAGTCTCCTCCTCCATCCTCACTGTGGATATCCAGCAGCTCCTCCAGTTCATTCATCCACCACACAATCCATTGGCATTCGGATCTCATCCCTGCAGACTCACCACCATGGACCGCGGACCAAAGCTCTGCATGCTGGGCACGCTTGCGCTGTTCATCATCATCTTCCTCAGCGCCTACTGGATCAGCTTCGCACTGGCGCAGCCAGTGGTTAGTGACTGTGGAAGTACGTGGCCCTGGAGCACTGAAGCTGTCTACTTCACCAGCATGGAAGACTTCGCAGTGGTCGACTCGGTGCTCTACAACAGTAGAGAAGCCAGCAGCAGCGGCGCGGGCAGTGCAGGCGACTCACTACTGACGCGTTGCAGTGAGACCGCGATCCCAGTGACTGAAGCAGCAGCGATGAGTGTCTCCGCTGCGAGTGAAGGCCAGTGCAGAGCCAAAGACTCGTCGTTCGAGCCAGCGTACGGCTTTGTGAGACTGCGACACCGTTCAGTCGACCAAGAAACGTCGGATTTCATCCCAAACCACACACGTGCAACTCACGAGCATCCAAGACTCACTGGTGCAGCCATCCGTCGCCGTCTCACCCCAATCGCCACGCCGCTGAGCCACGACATGAAGCCGCAGCCCGACAGCGATTTCACCTCTGCTTCGCTCGGCTGCTGGCTGATCTAGCTCAACGTCATTAAGCTTTTGCGGTCTCATTTTCAATCTCACGTTCTCTCGCTTTTCGTTCACTCAGTGCTTCCTGGTAGTCAAATCCGATCCTCCACTTCAACCAGAGGTGGATTCAACATGGGTACACTACCGACCCAAACCGGTATACTCAATCTCCACGCGCTCTGATTGGGCCACACTTTCTCCTCCTGCACTCTGATTGGGCCACGAAGTTGGTTGCTTTTGTCGCCAAATCGTCACAGATCCACAGATCCGCAGATCCCAACAAACCACCTCCCGCCGATGGTAGCAGCAACTAAATTCTGCATTCGCCAACTTTCCGCGTCCGCACCAAGCTGCACCACCACTATTACTACTACGAACACTACCGCATCGCGTGGTAGTGTATCACCAAGACCCCCGTGCTGCTCCACACGATGGACCGCCGTCACAAGGCGCTGGTGCTGGCAACCACGCTGTTCGTGGTGCTCAGCATCCTCGGCTTCTTCTTCGTGGTCGGTACGCTCGCCCACGACAACCTCAAGATCCGCGTCCGCACGGTGGATGACACCACTGGTGTGAGTGTCTCCTACTCGTTTGGAGGACAACATGACGTCCCCGCACGCGTCCACGCGAAGAATGACGAGGACGACGACGTTCTGCTGGGTTCAGGCCACAGCAGCAACGAGCTGGCGATTGACGAGCTCCCATCCAAACAAGTGGAGACGGGAGGAGAAGCGGATGACGCCAGCGGTGATACAAGCGATGACGCCAGCGGAGACGGCGAGTATGAAGATGGCAACTACGGCGATGGTGACAAAGATCAAGACGGCGGTGATGAAGGCTATGACCCGATCGAACAAGCCAACCAGTACCACCAGCAGTACGAGCAGTACGACCATCTCGTGGGGGAAGAGGATGACGCCAGCGGCTCGTTGGATGTGTCCGTCGGTGACGATGACGCTAGTCAGCAGCAACCTCAGCAGCAAACTCAGCAACAAGATCAGCAGCAAACTCAGCAACAAGATCAGCAACAGACTCAGCAAGGTCAGCAGCAACAAGGTCAGCAACAAAGTCAGCAAAGCCAGCAGCAACATCAGCAGCAGACTCAGCAAAGTCAGCAGGCTCAGCAGCAACAAGGTCAGCAGCGCGTTAAGCGGATTCAGCAGCGAAAGTCCAAGACGCTGACTGCGACGCCGCTGCCTCCGATCGACGACATCTTCGGCTGTGGTGACGACCGCAACGTGGTGAAGACGTGCGCCAAGCCATCGTCACCAACTGAGCTGGAGCTGTTTCGTATGGCGCGCACCATCGCGGAGCTGAGCTATCTGAACTACGAGTGCTCGGGCGTTCTGCTGGGCGACAGCACGGAGAACGCGTATCTGCTGACGACGGCGGACTGCGTGTACCACGACACGCTGGCTCGCTCGGGCCGGGTCGGCATCGAAGAGTGTGAGAGCGCAAAGCTCCACACGTACTCGCAACACACGCTGCACCACGTGAACCGCACGCTTGGCTACGTTATCATTAAGATGAACGCCAGTGGCCGCGACACGGACGCGATCGCCGCGTACGCGAAGCTCAGTCGTCGCGGGGCGATCGTGGGCGATACGATCGTTGTGGCCGGCTACAGCAACACGTACGGCCAGTCGGTGGCGACGACGTACGACCACAAGCCCATCACGATCCAATCGTACAAGCCCACGGGGGTCCAGTCCATCATGAAACAGGGCTTCTGCCCCAACATGACCGACACCACGGGGCTTGTGACGTACATGGCGCACTCGATGGACGGACGCTCGCGTGGCTCGCCAGTCTTCAGCGTCGCTGATGGATCAGTCGTGGCGCTTCACTTGTGCGGTGCCTGCATCTTCAACAGCTCCAACACCGCACTGTCGTCCAAGAAGATCCTCGATGACCTTGAGGCGAGCGGCAAGCTGCGCAGCGAGTTCGTGGCGCCGTAGATGGTGCGACGTTTCTCCCTTTCAAGTTATTATTTTCGCAGAGACGCGATCAGCCCGAGTGAGCTGCTCCTACTGTAGTTGCAGTTGCACGACGCTGAAGTAGGTCTCCCATTTTGACAATCCCGTCTATCCAGCCACTACTATGGCTTCTCTCCTTCTCCATGAACTCATCAAAGTATCCACAACGAGCGGTTCCCATTTATGTAGGCTTTACGTCATTCACACTGCGGAGCGCTGCCGTACAGTAGCTACCCAAAAACTCCACGAGCAGATAGATCAAAACTGGCTTGGCGCGCGTGCTTCTGCTTGCTCTCTCCCATACTACAATTGCCTTGAGTGTCTATGCGAACGCGTCGGCCGGCAGCTGGATCTTGTTGGCCTCGAGGTCCGCGATGATGAGGTTGGACGGCGCACCGCTGTTCTTACACGCGCCGTTCGAGTGCAGCGCGATGACCTGGTGCGAGTCCAGACTGAGCACCGGCGTACCGGACGAGCCGCGCTCCGTGTCGGCGTAGTAGCTCGTCCAGAAGTCGCCCAAGTTGTTTTCGTCATTGATCGCTTCCACCACGGCCGCTGTGACGCCGTCCGAGCCCGTGGTCGGGTCGTTGTCCGTGTTGTCGTTGTCCTGCTGCGCCGTGATGATCTTGGCGCCGCCGTTCGGGTGGTGCACCAAGTAGATCTTCTCCTGCACAGTCGCGGGCGCCCTGCGCAGACTCAAAAAGCCGTACTTGCCGTTCACGACGCACGACTTCTTGCGCAGCTTGACGATCGCGTAGTCGTACTTCTCATTCGCGTACACAAAGTCCGTGCCAACGCTCTCGACCTTACCGAACTCGCGGCAGTCGCCCAGTTGGCGACAGGACTGGTCACACGCAGGCGACTGGACCATGAACTCGACGCTCGTGGCGTTGGCCGCGTCCGCGCCGCTGATGCAATGGTGGTTCGTGATCAAATGGCCTTCACTGCCCAGCAGCCAGCCCGTGCACGCGACTGTCGGGCCGGCGCTCGTGATCATGAGCCGCGCCACCGCCAGCGACGACTTGTACACGCCCGCCGGGTACCCGGCCTTGCCCTTGTAGCAGATCGCAGCCTCGTACTGCTTGGCGGCGCCACACGCCTCCTCCTTGCTCACGATCGTCTCGTACGTGTACTTGAGCGAGTCGATCTCAAAGCCGAACGCGCTGGGCAGCGACACCAGCTTGGAGCATCCCGCTGGCGTGAACGTGATGACCGCGGTTGGCCCAGGCACACGCGGCGATTGGAAGCCCGACGTGGCGCCCACGGGCTGCGTGATGTCGATCACTTCCGAGCCGTTCTCCGTGCTGATGGTGATGGAGTCGCCTGGCGCGAGCGAGAACTTGGAGAAGTGCACAGACACGTACGGCGCGTTGCGGCGCGTGAACACGAGCTTCTTGGGCTCGCACAGCGACAGCGTGCCGTTGGTGATGGCGATCGAGTTGCCGACCACCATGCCGCTGAGGTCGCCCACGAGATCCATGGCCACGTCGCGCCACGCGTGCGCGCCGCCTGCGCTGAGCAGCGCCGTCGCAACGACCGCCAGCGACTTGAGCATCAGCATCGTCATCTAATGGGGAAGTACTAGGTATCCGTCCGACGAAAATGCAGGACCGGATGGGGATATGTTGGAACGAATCCCGAGTGACCTGCGATATCGGTTCCGCCGGAACACTCTTTGCGGGAGAACACTCTGCGCGCTGGAACAGCACCATCATGCCAGTTGCGTGGATTTGATCTGCTCCTGCTCTCGCTCTCTCTGTCGCTCGCGACGCAGCCATCTGGGGGCAAAGTTGCCGGATGGACTGGCTCTTTCATTCATAGACGGGGCTGTTCCACTTCACAATGTGACGCTCACAGATTGGTGATACGAACCGACATCCTATCGATTTCGAGGTTGTTGTGTTAGCAACCGTTAGATAGCAGTTACCACGCCGTTTGGTTAGTTGGTGTGCGGGTGGTGGCATGGTCCACAGAGTGAGTTGAAGGGAGGCGTTGGCAGTACGAGTATGACGACACCGCTCGCAGGGAAGAATGTAGCTGCAGCGCCCACGGACGCGGACCAGCTCATCACGTTTGGAGACTTCACGCCGGAGGAGGCGCTGCGCGTGCTCACGATCGGTGCGTCTTCTAACTCGCTCTGCTGCCTCCAGGATCTGTCCCGAAGCAGAGCGGTCGTTTCAACCCATTTCCCTCTGCAACTACTGACTGGTGATACTCGCTGACTGTGCAGACGAGCAAGCGGCAGTGGATGCAGCAATTGCAGCAGAGGCAGCAGAGACACAGGCGTCTGCGAAGCCCATGTCCTGGGCGGCGGCGCTGGGCGTGAAGCCGACGCCGACGCCGCCGCCGCCAGCTCCCGCGCCTGCGTGGGGCAATGCGAATGCGACTGTGGCTGCGACTGGCGCGACGGACGGATCTGCGGCCACTGGAAGTGCTGCAGCTGCGGCGTTTGAGCCGCTGGAGTTTGAGGATGCGATCCAGAAGGCGCTGCGAGAGCTGGACGTGACGGCGCCCGCGAAGGAGATGAAGAAGCGGTGAGTATGGGGCTGAGCTGGAGCAGTGGGATTCGGCTGCGTGTGGATACTAATGACTGTGTATGGAGCAGAGGCCTGCTGAACCAGGGCAACACGTGCTTCCAGAACGCGATCATGCAGTCGGTGCTGTCGTGTCCGCCGTTCCTCAAGTGCGTCGAGGCTTGTTCTAACTTCCCAGTGACCCTACGATCCGACTGACCGACTTACTGGCTGATGGATTTGCTGGCTGCTGTAGTTTGCTGACAGCGATCTCGACGGAAGCAGAGGCCACGCCGGAGCTGCTGGCCAAGTTGCCAGCTTCCGCGCGTGGCGCCACATGCTCGCGTTCACGCGCGAGTTCGAGGAGCCCACGCTGGCCCAGCGTACGTGAACTACTATCGAACGTGGTGGACAATATCTGCAGCATGACTCATATCTATTGACTATGCTTGTAGTGCAACACCTCGGCGGCAGCGGCCTGAACGACATCCAGCGCAAGGTGCCCAAGCCCATCAAGATCAGCGGCTACTTTCTGGACGTGCTGAGCGCATTCCAGAAGTCGCGAGGCGAACAGGAAGATGCGCTGGAGTTCCTTGAGTTCTTTTTGGACTACTTGCACTCCGAGTACGAACGCAGCGGGCTCACGCTTCCTGCAAACTGCGAAAGCCAGACCAAGCGAGCAGCTACTGCCGGCTCTACTTCCGACTCGGACCTGCAGTCAGCTTTTGAAATGGATGATGGCTGGGCCGAAGTGGGCAAGGGCGGCAAGAGTGCTGTGCTGCGTCAGAACCCCGTGGACGGCGCGCGCTCGCCGATCAACTGGCTGTTCAAGGGCGCGATCCGTGCCGAACTCAAGAAAGGACGCACGAGCTCCATCACGATCGAGCCCTTCCACTGTCTGCATCTCAATTTGGACCACGATCCGACCGCGGGCATCCCAGGCGTGCCCAACATGAAGTCACTGCTGCGCAGCTACACAGTCGAAGACATGATCCGCAAGGCGTTCGAAGTCGAGGTCATTGAGGACTCGCAGATGAAGCGAGTGACCAGCATTGACTCGCTGCCGCCAGTGCTCACGCTCAACATCAAGCGGTTCACGTACCACCCGGAGCTCGGGCCGGTCAAGCTGCAGCAGTTTGTCAAGTACCCACCCAGCTTCGCATTCCCAGTGGAGGTGCTGTCACCCACGTGCCGCGTGGAGAGCGGCGCCCAGGAAGCCGCTGATACTGTCGACAAGGCGCCAGGCTTCACGCGGTACCCTCCAGTGTACGAGCTGTTCGCTGTCGTCTCGCACCACGGCAAGTACGTCGTGGGCGGCCACTACACGTGCATCTGCAAGGACAACAAGGACCAGTGGTTCAAGTACGACGACGAGCACGTGCTGTCGGTCAACGAGGCGAACGCACTCGCAGAGAACGCGTATCTGCTGCTGTACATCCGCACGAACAACCCGGTGGCGGCTCCCAAGCCGGCTCCGATCTCCACGACGATCCCTGGCAGCAACGGCAAGAAGAGCAACCCGCCAGGCGCGTCTTCGTTCCAACGCGGCACCCGCACGGGATCCTCGCGCTCGGGACACACTGGAAACAACGCTGGCAAGCCCAAGCGCAGCGGCGGTGCGGGCGGCGCCGGTGGAGGTCGAGGGAAGCGCCAGTGAGACGGAAGACCACAGTCTCAGGTGCTAGGCGACAAGATAGAGGCTCAACTAGCAGCATGGACAAGGCATAATGGCATTGGACTCTACACAGGGGGGACGTCTACTGTCTTGGGTTACGCCAATCAATTCCTTTTCTTTTCGTGCCAAAAACTTGTGAATCACTACAACTCACTCACTCTGCTTCCGTAGGCAGAGAGAGCGGGCGTTTATGCGTACAGGCCGTCGTTGGACTTGGCCAGCGGCACGAGGAAGCCCAGCAGCGACTTGCTGGGCGTGGCGGCGTTGTTGCAGTAGCCGATGCGGTGCAGGCCCACGACCAAGTTGGTGCTGCGGCTGATCACGGGCGAGCCCGAGCTGCCGCTCTCCGTGTCGGCCGAGTAGCCGAGCAGCCCTGTGTACACTGTGCCGTCCACGTCTACCGACGTGCCGACCGTCTTGATGGTGGCGATCGACTTGTTGTTGTCGTCGTCCGTCTTGGCGATCTGGCGGGCGCCGCCTCCTGGGTGCTGCGGGATGTAGATCTGCTCGCCCGCCGTGGGCATGCCGAACAGGATGCGCAGGTAGCCGTACGCGGACACAATATCACTAGCAGCCGCGCCCTGGATCTGTAGCAGCGAGATATCTAGGTTCGGGTCCGAGCCAATGAACTTGACGCCCGTCTTGCCCTTGATGGAGCGCGCGATCGGGCAGTTGCCCGGCTGGCACTTGATGTCGCAGCTCGAGGCCTCAACGCCAAAGTCGAACTGCGAGGCGTCGACCATTTCCTGGCTCGAGAAGCAGTGGTTGTTGGTCACGATGTGGCCCTTGTTGCCCCAGAGCCACGCCGTGCATACGACGATCTTGCCGTCGTCACGGATGCGCTGCGTGCGCAACACCGCCTTGGACATATCGTACATCGTCTTGTCCTCAGCGTCGCTCGAGCCGGCAAAGCACTTGACGTTCTCCATGGTGTTGGCGCCGCACACAGCCTCCTTCGTGACCAGCCACTCCTTGGTGTAGCGCACGCCGATTCGCTTGAGCGTGAAGCTCGCAGGTGCTGATGGGGAACACGCCGACGACGGGCGGTACTGCAGCGTCAGCGTCGCGCCCGGCACGGCGTCCGTGGTCGTCACGCTTCCGTCCGTGGACGCCACGACCGTGGTCTCCTTGCCATTGGCCGCGACGGCCACGAGCGAATCGCCCTGCGGCAGCGTCATGGCCGAGAACTGGAGCCACATGGACGCCGCCTTCTTCTGCGTGATGGTCCAGCTCTGCGCCGTGCAGGCCTGCGTGATGGTGTAGTCCGCCGCGTTCACATCCACAGTCGAGCCGACCGCGTAGCCGCCGTCGCTCGCGGACTCTGGCGCGTCAGCGGTCGAGATCTTGAAGGGCGACGCCGCGTCCGACGCCACGCGTGCGTTGGTGTCGTTGGCCGCCACGGACGAGAACTCGTACGCGCTGGTGGAGGCAGAGAGCGTGGTCAGCGCGAGCGCCGCCGCGCACAGGAAGCGAGGAAGCTGCATTATCAGGAGGAAGCGATGGAGGTGTCGGTGAGGACGGGATCACGGGGTGCGTGATAGGAAATGAAGAGCTCCGCCAGAGGAGAAACCAACTCTGGATTCTCCAGACGTTGGATTCCAACTTGGAACTCTGGAAAGGCGCACGACTTGGACGCATAGAGCGTTGTTGGGGAGAGGCGTCCCGACAGACGGGGACTTGGGACGCCTGCGCGCCTGTGGCGCGCGCCAGAAGCAGGTGGCGTCCGGACTTCGTTGACGCGGACACACGCCAGCTGGCACGTACGCAATTGAACCACGCGACGAGGGGAACTAGTACCTGCTATAGTCGATGTTGTTAGGAACTTGAGGTGAAGACAGAACACTAGTGCTGTTGAAGAAGCCTCTATAAATGCATGCTTGGGATTTCGTGGATGGATGAGGAAGTATGGATTTGCAGAGGGGTCCATCAGGCATGGTCCGACTCGATTCGCTTCTTTCCTGGCGCGATCCCGAGTCAAGCGTCCAGAGTTCCAGTGTCCGGAGATTAGGAGCATGGAGTTTTCCTCGTTGTGGTGGAAAGCGTTGACGCCAGCTGCAGACCACGAAAATGCGTCAACTGGCGGGCGGATTCCAGGCATCTCCACTCAACACGCACCCCAAAGGAAAGCTGCTGATTCTAGTACGCGAACTGCCCGCTCAAAGTACGGTATGGCGTGCGCTGCTGGATTCTAGTTCTAGTGGTTCCACACAATCGCCTGCAGCAACGAAATGCCTCCATGTGGGCATGGAACGACTCGCTGTCGTGTCCTTATCCACTGGGGACCCTCATGTATCACGCACAAACGTCTGGCGATCCAGTGGACGGATCCACCGAATCCAGTGATTCTCCATCACGCACGCTTCAGGATCCAATCCAGAGTTCTAGGTTATTAATAGACCGACAAGTTGAGGGAGCTCCAGCCATGGCCATCATGTTGATCCAGTTTACTGCGGGAATCCCAACTGGCTGCTCACATTGATGCTCTATGGCGTGGGTGAATTTGTTCACTGGATTCTGCGTCCAGAGTGATGCCGATTTTTTTATCGGAGCTGTGCGAGCAGCGCGTGGAGGAAGAAGAACACGACGCTGCACGCGCCAAGAATGATCGAGATCTTGTAGTCTACATGCACATACGTAGTAGTTAGTAAATCCAGTCAACAACAAGGTATCCAGAAGCCCAACTTACCCAGCAGCTCATCGAACGGAGCGTCGCCCGTGGTCCACTGCAGCGTCAGCTCAGGGGAGATGGCCACGAAGAACGACAGCGCAGACGACGCCACGCAGATCACGCCGTTCCAGAACAGCGAGCTGGACACCGAGCTGGCGAAGAAGTTGGTCCAGGCCACGACAAGCGCTGCCACGCCCAGCGCCAGCGAGAGCTGTGCGTCCAGCGAGTCCGCCTGCATCTGAAGCAATGCGTCCACGCCGCTGAGCGGACCAGCAGTCAGCCAGCCGTGCTTGGCGTGGAGGAACAACAGCGACACGAAGAGCAGGATCACGCCCATGCAGCCGCTGAGCACGAGGTTGATGATGGCCCGCACGAAGCCAGAGATGCCGCCCACAACCTTCTGGAGACCGGACGAGACAGCTCCGCCTTCCATCGGCACGTCGTGGCGGAGAAGCATCTTGTCCGCACCGCCCGTGACGAGATGCATCACGCCCTCGGTCTGGTTGGCCTGTGGAGGCATGAAGCCCATGCCCGTGATGGCAAACGTATGCTCGATCGGAGAGGTCTTCTTGTACGCAGTCAACGTCGCAGCTTCATACACGCGCACTTCACCCGTGACTGCTGCCGTGCTCACAAAGCGGTCGTCGGCACTGATGCACAGACTCGCCACTGGACGATCGCCAGTGACGATGGCCTTGTCCACAACCCACAGCCACTCGTTCTCGTTCGTCTGCGTGATGGTGCTCGGCTTCCACTTGAGAAGCAGCGTGTCACCTCGAGCAGGCGTGAGCACTGTAAACAGCGAGCGTCCGTCGTTGGCGAACCGCACACAACGGAACTGGTGCTTCTTGACGCCGACGACCGGCTTGAGCTTGAGCTGCTGATACGCGACATCGATCGCGTCGTCCTTGGAGAACTTGCAGATCGTAGAGTGCTCGTTCAGTCGCCACAAGTGGCACGTCTGGTCTTCGGAACTGGACACAATCAGGTTGCGGTGCGACGGCTCCACGTGCACCTCACGGATGCGCTTCGTGTGGCCGCGATACTCGCGCGTGAGCGTGATCAGGTGCGTTCCTTGGATCGCAAAGTCGCCCAGCTTGGGCTTCTCTGGCACTGGCGCCTTCTTGTCGCTTGGCTTGTGGTCGCTGTCTGGAGTCTCGACCTTTAACGACGACGACGAGCCATCGGTCTTTTCCTTAGGCGTTGGCTCGGTGCTCAGTCGCCACACCCGCACGATGCCGTCTTCCCCACCCGTGAGCAGCGTGGTGTTGCCCACAAAGCAAACCGATGTCTATAAATCAGCCACGAAACAGATCGTATTAGCGCGCTGCCTATGACATGAGCAGCCTGTAGAGCTGTGCGTGCGTGCGTACCTGGGAGCTCTCCTCCTCGGCAAAGTCGGTGCGGAACTTGACCAGCAGCTTCATCGTCTTGGCTTCCTTGTCCAGCTCGTAGATCCAGCACGCCGCACTCACCGACACTGCGATCAACTGGCCCTGAATGTCATCAATCACAGGGTGTCAGTCAGTGGGGGGATCCTGTATAAGCGGTCTTCCTTACTAACGACGTACATCGTGCGAGAACGCAACGCCCGACGCCAGCTCCCGACCCGTCTCGGCCGTAATCGTCTTCTCAAATCCGCTGGGATCCGTCTCCGAGAGCTGGTAGATGTCCTGTATTCCCATCGTAATGCCACCCCATCAACCCGTTCAGCTTCATGGGGATCTAAGTAGTAGATTCCAGCGCGCACCAGCGCACGTACGACTGTGTTCTTGATGCCGGACTTGAGCGAGCCGCCGCCACCGCAGATCGCAAAGTATCCGCGCGTGTACGACAGCCCCATAATGGGGTACTTGACCAGCATGATGCCTCTCCGCGTCGCCGCTTCTTCGCTGCCTTCCTTCGTCACCTACCTAAATGGCTGATGACGTGGGGGGACAAGAGCCAAACCACACTCAACTGCCCAGATGATTGTGACACTCCCGCGATTGAGTGACTATTCCATTCTGTCGATATTGTCTATTTTAGACATGGATGCAGTGTTTTCGACGATGTTGAAGTCCATAATAGAGACATGGCTACATCAAGTGACAACACGTGACTATAAAATCGCATCCAGTGCGAAGAGTCGTGGCGAATTGCATTTGCGGAGACAGAAATATGGAGAATGGAGTTGATGCTTGTGGTGTTGGGGTTCGCAGGACACGAGGTACTACGTAGTATTATTTACGTTGACTACAGTATGCAAGTACTACTAGCGTACAGTCGTTTGGGTCGACGGTACCGTTGTTGGCTGTACAAACACGCGCTTACTTCTTCTTGTGGCAGCCCGTGCCGCCGACGATGCGGAGACACTTGGTGCTTGGGTAGATCGACATGATGTTCACCATCACAGCCCAGCACAGCGCGAACGTGAGGTAGAACACGGTGATGGCGCCGAGGTACTTGTTCTTGCCTCCCTTGGCCTTGAGCTCCTGGGTCGCCTTCTTCTGCGATGGAAGCAGCGGCAGGAACATGAGGCCGACAACGTTCGCAGCGTAAGCAATGAGGTACACGTAGGTGACTTGCTTGCGCACGTAGTTCGTGTCCTGCTTGATGAACGCGCTGGTCACGTCGAACTGCGAGTCGATGTTCTTGGTGATCGTGCTGGCAAACGTCGACGACAGGTTGCTCACAGTCGTCAGCAGACCGTATACAGCACCCTCGTTACCCTCACCGGCCAGCTCAACACACACGTAGGTGGCAATGATCCAACCGACACCGCCTGGAAGCTGCTCGAGGATCGGAGGGCCCAGCCAGAACCACTGGCTACGAACGACGTCCCAGGTGACAAGCATGGTGGTGAACGCGTCAATGAGCGTGGCGAGGATGAGCGTGATGGCGTGCATCCATCGCCAGTTCCAGCTGAGTCCCCACTTGCCCGTGCAGAACAGCACCAGCGCGAACAGACTGTTGCTCAACAGGTTCGCGATCGTGTCGTTCAGCGGCGTGGCCTTCACCCAGTACGATTCCACTGGCGACGCCACCGTCTGCGTCAGGTTCTCGAACATACCCGAGAAGAAACGGTACGCGATCACCTGGTACATGGCACGCGACTGCAGCAGCTCCCAGAACTCCGCGATGTACGAACCGAACGCCACGCCTGGGTGCTTCTCCTCCTTGATGAAGAACCACGTCATCGGCACAACTGGCACCGTCACGATCGTGAGGATGATCATCAGCTGCGGGAACGACAGCGAGAAGTCGAAGTCGCCTCCGTAGTCCTTGCCGTTGAAGAAGAAACCCGTCAGGATGTACGACACACTCACGAAGATCGTGCGCACCATGTAGATCGTCGTCTGCGTCGTACCACGCACGGCCTCTGGCTCACGCTGGGCGAGCTCGACCGTCACGGCGTCAGCAGCGACATCAGCACCGACGTAGCCCACAGCAGCAAGCATCATCAGCACGATGAACTTGGAACCGGTGTCTGGAGCGTCCAAGTTGATCTTCGCCCAGTCCTCTGGTGTGTACTCTTCCACGTCTTTGTCAATGAGGGTACGATCCATGTAGTATGGCTTGCCGATCTTCGAGCACGCCATGATCAGCAGCATCAAACCACACAGCGTCCAGCCGATCATCATGAACGGACGACGACGGTAGCCGAAGATCGGGAAACAATCCGTCAGGATGCCGTACAGCACC